>VSMD01017718.1:0-49328 GCA_008750895.1 Mirza zaza
CAGCCCAAGTGCCCATCAATCCAAGAATGGATTAATAAAATGTGGTATATGTATACCATGGAGTACTATTCAGCTCTAAGAAACAACGGTGATATAGCACATCTTATATTTTCCTGGTTAGAGCTGGAACCCATACTACTAAGTGAAGTATCCCAAGAATGGAAAAACAAGCACCACATATATTCACCAGCAAACTGGTATTAACTGAGCAGCACCTAAGTGGACACATAGGTACTACAGTAATAGGGTTTTGGGCAGGGGGGAGGTGGGAGGGGGGCGGGTATATACATACATAATGAGTGAGATGTCCACCATCTGGGGGATGGTCATGCTGGAAACTCAGCCTTGTGGGGGGAGGGGGGAAGGGGCATTTATTGAAACCTTAAAATCTGTACCCCCATAATATGCTGAAATTAAAAAAAAAAAAAAGAAAGAAAACATTGCTATCAGGAAAAAGTGATAAATTGGGCATTTCCTTGATGACAGCAAAAAAGCTCAGAGTGAACAGTAATGAACTGGAAGCAGCACACCTTCACTGTACTATGGCTGCATGTATGAATTCAATAATGGTTTATCACATACTATGTGGGTATGTATACTAGATGATTCATTTCACACTATGCTCTTTGCATACATCAACTCAGGACATAAAAGAGCGCTTCTTCAAATTGAATCCCATATAAACTTCAGACATATCTGAGGCTATAATGGATAGGATAGAGAACAGGAGTGTTTTGGGACATTCCTCCTGTGCTCAATGCAACCAAGGCCCCTCAGCATAAGAGCTGGATTTATTTATAATGCTTCATAATATTTCATCTGCTCAGAAGATTTTGTAGCTAAAACCATTGATCTAGAGTTACTGGTTTAGATATTATTTCACATATGTGCATTTCACATGACAGAATCAACAGCACCCTTAAAACTTTACATCATACATTTTCTACATAAAATTTACATAGAAAATTACACATTTCTACATTGCATAACTCTTCTATAACCTAAATCAATATACCAAAAAATTATTTTCTCCCTTGGTATATTACACCATAAAATACATCTTCTAACAAACCATTTGCCACATCAAGGACAACAAAATGTGTTTTTAACTTGTCATTGTTTATTGCATCTCATTTACAACAAAAGTGAATAGCTAAAACACAAAGTATTATATTAATAGAATCTGTGACATATTTGATATGCTAAATCAAAACCAAAGAAAACTTTAGCTCATGTGTCAGCCATAAAAGGCTTTATTCATGTTAGTTTTTTTTAATGCATTTTTTAAAAATATTTTCTTTGTTGATGCCTCATTTTTTTTTTTTGAGACAGAGTCTCACTTTGTTGCCCAGGCTAGAGTGAGTGCCGTGGCGTCAGCCTAGCTCACAGCAATCTCAATCTCCTGGGCTCAACCAATCCTCCTGCCTCAGCCTCCCGAGTAGCTGGGACTACAGCCATGTGTCACCATGCCCGGCTAATTTTTTGCATATATATTTTTAGTTGGTCAATTAATTTCTTTGTATTTTTAGTAGAGACGGGGTCTCACTCAGGCTGGTTTCGAACTCCTAACCTCAAGCAATCCGCCCGCCTCGGCCTCCCAGAGTGCTAGGATTACAGGCATGAGCCACCACACCTGGCCTGATGCCTCATTAATATTAGCAAATTGTCAACTACTAATAGCTTTCATGCTTAAAATCCATTTTAATAAGTTTCTTAGAAAAGAAGAATTCATAAGCATTACCCATTTCCTCTAAGGCACAGTCAGCAATACAGTGCATATAGTTATTCCTACTCCTCATGCATGGCAGACATAGCCACATTCTTTCTAACAGAATGGGCCATAGAATCAATCCTTCTCAACATAGCACTCCAGTACAACAGGCTGACTATAGTCAAGCGTCAGTCATTGTATATTTTTAAATAACTACAAGAGTTGAATTGGAATGTTCCCAATACAAGGACATGAGAAATGCTCGACGTGCTAGATACTCCAATTACCCTGATTTGATTATTACACATTGTATGCCTCTATCAAAACATCACACATACCCCATAAATGTATACAACTATTATGTATCCATAATACTTAAAAATAAAATTTTTTTAATGTGAGAAAGAAAAAGCAGCACTCCAGGCATCAACAAGGAATGTATTAGTGCTGGCAGGCAAATGAAGCTTATTACCACCTTGGCCTTAAAGGTAAGATGACATAGTTAGCCCTCAGTTATCATTATGGGTTTTGATACCAGAAGAAACTTCCTCTACTACACGTTTCTGATTCATTAAATGTTTTATGAATTTACCTAAGCAAAAACCTAATTAAGATGGTAAATTTGCTAATATGTATATATTAGATTTAACATATGAGACTGCCAATATTCAATCATTTTTGACCTACAAAAACAAAAATTTCAACCTAATATATAAATGTATATACACACACATGAAATACAGCACATTCCTCAAACAATCTGACAGGTATTTCCTTTTGTGGATGGAAATACTTCTTCTCTTCTACCCATGAAGATTAAAAAGGAATATAAATAGAGTTCATTTCCTATCTGATTACTGTGAAATAAAATGAATCTTAAAAATAATTTAAGTGCATTCTCAAAAGGGCTGCAATCTCTAACAATTATTATGAGCAAAATCACTGTAAGAGAGAAGCGCTATAGTGTGAATGTTTCTGTAGCACCATTGTACTTTTGTTCAATTGAAATGGAAAAGATTCAACCTACCCAGCAATGTTGGCCATGGAGCTTAGCGCATCATATCCCTGAGCAATTGTGACTCTTGGAACCTGGTCCATTGCCAGAACTGTAGTTTTTCTTTTGGAAAGTTTATTTAGCAAATCTGGATTTTGTGCTGGGTAAATAAAACTAATCAGTGTTCCCGATGTCTTTAAAAGGTCAGCTTCATGAGCACCTAATGTTGGATTAACCATGGGGGCTCGTACCTGAGAAAAAAGTCACAGATTAAAAATATAAATACCTTAACCATGTTTTCTAAGCAAACAAGACAATCTAGAAATTTGCTATGACTGAAATAATACTCCATATATAAATATTCCATCAATAAATTCCTCACTAAATTCTTAAGCAAGGTAATGTACACAAAGATGTATACCATCTATCCTCTGCCTAATGACCTATGGACTGGTCTAAGTAAAGAGCATACACACCTGGAAAACACGATATTGAGATAGGTTTAACAATTAACTATAGAGCAGTGAAAAAATATGGAGGTTCTACAATAAACCTTCTTTTCCCAAAACCTATTACTCTAGTAAAATTAAGATACATTAAAATAAACAGGAAGTGTTTGTTGCGTGTTCAAAGATTCAACTCTTGCTAATTTAGGTAAGCATACACACTTGGAGTGGTGAGGCATTAAGAACATTGTAAACTAAAATCCCAATGATAGATTTATGTCATCTTAAAAGCCCAGATAGAAAAACACAATTCAAAGGAGTAGCCTTGCTGAATTGGGTTTAAGCAAAAAGCTACAATACTTTCTGCTAAGGTATCAAATAAGTCAATGAATTCACACTCCACCTGCTTGAAAGTCTCAAATGTCTACTTTTCAAGGCCAAATTTTAAAAATTCCATTTTAAAACTATTTTTAAATGTTTTATATCCAACTTTAAAATCAATCTTTAATTAAAATACCTCATTTCCTTCGCTCCCAGTTTGTAGTAGTGCTTTTAGGCAAGTAAACAAAGAAAACACAGCCTTTGGGACTTATGTTTTAAATACAAACACAAACACTGGCTCAATAATTTCATCTCACAGCATTTCACCTCAATTTACCTATGAGACACCTTTGACTGTTATTCCCATTTCAGTTGTTGATCTGATGACGCATATGACTCTAGGTTCTGGATTTTAATTAAGACTCTCTGACAAGGTCTATTTTTCCTCCATGAAAATCTATAACATAGATTTAGTAAAAATTAGAGGACAATTTTGAATTGATTCTACTGGCCCCTATCAAATGCTTAGCTGAGACTGTTGGCATCTAAATAAGTTAAGCCAATAGTATGTTCCCCTAAAGGTGCTCCTCAGGATGTTAACAGGTTTGACTCAAAAGAAAAGCCCCAACGGCAAGTAGTTTATCAATGCTAATACCGTATTAAGTTATATAAGTTTCTGTATTATGGGATTTCTCAGCACACCTTTAACGTGCTCATATATATTGTGAATCCCAAAAAGGAACACAGAGCACTTCCAAAATGTATATATACCCTTATATCCCTTTTTTCAGACATTTCCAAAGATTCTGATCCCTAGAACATATATTAGAATGAATTATACTTATTTTCTTATTTTCCCCAAGTTCTTTTATAATGCTACATATCAAGTTATATTGCCAAGTATCTATAAACATAAAACTTTAAAAATTTTTAGCTGAATTACAATTTATCTCTATACTATTTACTATTAAGTTTCTGCAGCAAAAAATTGGTTTGTATCTTCTGCAAAAAACATTTAAGATCATGTGAAGTTATTCAGTGGACTTTATATAAGGAAAAAAACTATGTGATTGAGTCCTCTTAGAAATTAATAAAGAATTAATAAAGAAAAAAGCTTATCTTTATTAAAAAGTGACATATTAATACTTGTTTGCCTTGATTGCAGGAGGCTTAGGATTTAATGTTCAACTCTAGTTGTTATCTATGCTAGACTCTAAATACAGTCTCTTCCCCTTTCTCTATAGGATTCTTTACTGCAGATTTTAATTCTAAAGTTCTACAGAAGCTATATTTCTATTACACACTACCTTAAGACCTTGTTTTAAAGTAGCTAAGGCTACATGCCACTCAGCCCAATGCCACTTTCTCCATAATAGTCATGCCCTCTCTAGAAATAGCACTCATGTCAGCATAAATCATTGTGTCTTCAAGTATCAGAAGATCACCGTACATTCAGTCCCAAGCTGAGTTCCGCACCTTCTTTCCATTCTAGTAGCAGTTAAATACTCACCTGTGGGTATTCTGGGTATATATGGACCACGTAGCACAAATTTTCCCTAGCCAATTAAAAGGAAATTCCATATAGCAAACATAAAATAAAGATCACTTTTTCTCTTCTCATAGTTAAACACAGATCACATTGCCTGATAAAAGTCTATCAGAGCATGGAAAATAGTCACAACATGCAACCAATTTCTTTACGAAAAAGGCATCCTTTGAAAATAGGAAAAGCTATAACAAAGAAAGTAATTTAATTTTTCTATGAAAAGACTTCAAAAGGTCAGCATGCCATAAATGAGAGAGGGAAAAGAAATAATTACTTTGACCACCAAATCAGAAGCCAGTGCTTCTTTCGCCCCTTGAATTTGGGCACCTGCTGCTCTATAGTGGTCATCCGAGAACTTGGAAGCTTCGCCTGCACCCGATTCCACGACAACATTAAAACCCTGCTTGACCAAGGCCTGAACACCAGCAGGAGACAATGCCACTCGCTTCTCATTTTGGAAAATCTCCTTGGGGACTCCAACAGTCAATTGCTTGTATGGAATTCCTGCAAACAGACAAAGGTCAAAAAAAAAAAAAAATTGGTAAAAAACAAACAAAAATCCACCCTATTTAATAACAGATTTCTGAAAACAGAAATGTGAAGTCTGTTCTTCAAAATATACCACACGCAAAAGTTGCTGTTAAAAATAATGTTCCTCGTTCATAATTCTTTGACTTTTTTTGATAGATGATGAATTTTTATGCTTGCTCCCCTGAAAGTTTTAAATATTTTATTTAATCAATGGCTCTCTTCAAGGTACATAACAAGCTTAGTTTATTCTTAGGAAAAAAATGGGTTGAGAGCTCCCTTAGCACATAACTCTACTCATCAAACCTCTCAGGGTCTCTTGTCCTTAACTTTAACAAAGATAGAAGTAATTAGCTGTTTTGAAGAACAATCCTATTATAGATACATCAGTGGCCTGCCACACCCAAAGTCACCTCCCTGGCAATATGGTCACAGGCAACTTCTCATAGATTTCTCAGTGTCTTGTATCTTCAGACTCTACACACTTAGCCACTTAGACAATTTTGAGTAGAGAAGAGACATGATCTTACATTTTTAAAATATTATTCTGTGTTGTGTACAACAAACTGTAGGGGGCAAAGAAAGCACAGAGACCATTTAGAAGTCTGGTATATCAATCCAGGTGACAGATGAAGATGGCCTGGACCAAGATGATACAAGTGACAATGGTGAGAAAAGGACAGATTCTAGATAGAGCTGACCTATCCCTACTAGGAGGAGGATGTAGATTGACTCCAAGGTTTCTGATCTGATCAACTACAGTCAAGTTGCTATTTACTAAATTGGGAAGCTCTAACAATGATCAAGTAATACACTTAATTCCTAATTCCTGAGCATAGATGAGCTATATGTGGTACAATTCCCCAGTACTGAGGAGGAAAAAGGAAGGGTTGCTGGGGGAAGTGGTTACTATGAGCAGTAGGCTCCCAGGTACAACTCAACTGATTTATCTTTTTTCTTTTTCTATTATCTTTTCTTCTCTGTTAGCAATGGCAATTGAGAACTTCCACAGCACAAGGAAAACATAAGACAGCACTTACATGATCCCCCTCACAACACTCCCAAGCACCAGGCTGTAAAACTGTATGGCTCTTCCTTTCATCTACAGTCAGGAGATCTATTAGCTCCTATGACAGGAATGTCTGATTTACAAACACCAAAGTGAGACTTTACCTGGTTTTACAGGGGCTTTACACCACAGTGCCTGGTGAGTATAAAACGTTCGTAGAAAATTCTTCTTCCCAGGTAGAACCTTGCAGGAACCCAAATTGCTAAGTAAAGGACAGGAACAGCCAGTCATCACTGTTTTCAGTAGGTTCGCCATGCTGATGTAAGCTCCCAGTGGTCCAAATCCCCAATTTCCTTGAAGGCAAATCACTAAGAGGAAAGAAATAAAATAGTTTATATGCTGAGAAAAAAATATATACTTTGTCTTTTGCAAATGAAAAACATTTTTAAAAAACACTATTATAAAGAGCTTGGAGGCCGGGCACGGTGGCTCAAGCCTGTAATCCTAGCTCTCTGGGAGGCCGAGGTGGGCGGATCGTTTGAGCTCAGGAGTTCAAGACCAGCCTGAGCAAGAGCGAGACCCCATCTCTACTATAAATAGAAAGAAATTAATTGGCCAACTAAAATATATATAGAAAAAATTAGCCGGGCATGGTGGCACATGCCTGTAGTCCCAGTTACTTGGGAGGCTGAGGCAGCAGGATTGCTTGAGCCCAGGAGTTTGAGGTTTCTGTGAGCTAGGCTGACGCCATGGCACTCACTCTAGCCTGGGCAATAAAGTGAGACTCTGTCTCAAAAAAAAAAAAAAAAAAAAAAAGTATATAAATAATTCTTTGCATTTGAGTTATACATTTCCAAAGTATTTCTACATATGTCATTTCATTTCAGTCCTAAAGTATTCTCAAGTCCAATAAATACTCTCCCCATTCATTCATAGATTATTCATGGCTTAGAATGAAGAGCAAATGAGTTTAAAATTCAGCCATTCAAAACATATGCTGAATCTATGCCAAGAACTGAGGGAAATACAAAGATATATGGAAGATAATTCTCATATTGAGGGAGATTTTCCCTATCATTACTAAAGAACCTCCTCCTATCCCAACCTCCCCACTTATCCAAGTTTCTCTTCTAGGATCACCCCAGGTCTCCAACAATCAACATTTTCACATGGCTGACAAAGATTTCCCAGACCTCATCAGCAAAAGAATGAAGCTAGCTTTAATAAAGCCCTGTATTGTCCAAATCTACCACTCGTTCACTGGTTGACCTGAACCTCCCTGAGCCTCAGTCAGCTCATCTACAAAAAAGAGCATAGGAGAGCAGGTTTTAAGCTCTAGCAATTTTATGATTAGATGAGATTTTGCAATGCCTTACAGCTGTAGTCCTATTTCATGACCTAAAATCTGGAAAATTCATCCTGCCTACTCAGAAAACGGTAATTTGATGTTGAGCAGATCCTTGGCAGGGGTATCAGACATCAATAAGGCCAAGGCTCTCAGAGGACAATTTCTCTGGAGAATTCCACTTGATTCAAATTATGAACACACAGGGCAAAGACCAGGAGGTAGTTTAATGGCATGAGCAGTCCACATCACTAAACCTAACTCAAATGCAAATGGCCCTGATAGATAACAGAGAATATTTGAACCACCTTATCATTAGCCAGTACATGTTTATATCAAGATAGTATTCCATCTTAATCATCACTTTAACCCTCTCTGCTGTTTTATTATCCATGTGCTTTTGTAGCTTTGAAGCAAAAAAGAGGAAAACTTTACAACTCAAAAATTGAAAGAAAAAAAAAGAACCACTTTTTTAGTATGTTATTTATATGGCTATTTAGTGTTAGTTATCTGGGTTACCATCACCCCTAATAGATATTAAATCCTTGAGGGCAAGCACCTGACCTGGAGAGGGAGGATAGCACTCTGTAACTTATTAGCTGCATTACGGTGGCAACTCACTTCTCTGTACCTCATTTCCTCATCTTTGAAATGGGGATACTAACAACACCCACCCCATATGGCTGTTGTGAGGATTAAAAGAACACAATATCCTTACTAGCTGTTACATCCTCTTTGTTATGACTTCTGACCCAGTGCTTTGCACAACACAGAGGAAGTCAATATGTATTTTTCAACTGAATGAATAACTAGGGATAGGTAATCTGAAGCTTGGGTACCTACTGAGTACATTCTCCAAGAAGTTTCAGGAAATTTCTTTTGAAAATGCAATGTTTGTGTGGCCTTGTGGAAAACTGACTCTATCAGCAAAGGTAAGCAGCCTGAGTAGCCTGCTGATAAAAAGGTAATTCGGATTAAACCGTCCATGCAATAAATACAGTCACGGTTTGCAAATAAACGGGTGCAATGAAGAAGAGGGGAGCATTTTAATTAAGAAACGTAGCCACGTAAGAGCCATCCACCACTGCGGAACAGTCTGTCTCTGTGAGACTCCAAGCAGACCTCTCAAGGACGGCCCGGCAACACAGGGAGAATAAAGGATGCCTGCAGCAGTAAACAAGTCACTCTTTTAAAAGCGAGACATACCAACAAGGACACAATAACCTACCCAGGCAAGCTTAGCCTGGCAGGCGTGTGACCTCCCCAAACCACAGGTACCATGGCCATTGCCAGTGGTGTCACCCCTCCCTCGGCAACCAAACTGCCAACTGCCGGCATTTACAGGGTACCGCTATTTATAACCTCCCGCGGAAGCGGATTGGCCCAGGCTGAATAATAAGTCATTCTAGCTCTCGAGTTTGAATCAGCCCTGCCCAGGACACCCACTGCGCTGTCTCTTCCACCTTGCAAGCCCGGGCCCCACTCTGGGCCAGCAGAAGCTTGCACCCACCACCACCAGTCCGCCCCCACATCCGCTAACTCGTTCGCTGTCTCCCATATCCCCAGCTGGGCATCCTCCCGGAGCTCCCTCAAGTTTCAAACATAATTTGGGGGCGTCCAGTTACCACTTCTCTGGGTGCACCGCCCATCAAAAGTCCTCCATGACCTTCCTCTCCACTCCTCCTCTTGGGGGCCGAAATGACCCTGGACGACTCGCTGTCCCCCAAAGCTCCAAAATCTGCACGTGCACAGCTGCTGCCTTGTTACCTGGCCTCTGCGGGGACCCAGTTCCCGAACCCACCCACCCACTCCCTTCCACGTCACCCCAGCAGGAGACAAGAAAGCGGGCCCACGCGGCACGGTTCTTTTTCCGCGTCCAAACCTCGAGCCTGCGAACGCCCCGGTGGGCCCTGGGCCCCTGCCACCGCCGACCCCGCCCCCCTTCTGCTCTTTGACAGGTTTCCTTAGAAGGGGTCTCGGTAGTCAGGGCCAGGCCGCGCCCCTTCCCCAGCTGCGCCCTAGGCGCGCGCCCCGGCCGCCCGAACCAGCAGCGCCGCCGCGCTCACCTGGGCCCGGAGGCAGGATGGCCGTGGGCTGTGCGCCGCGAGGGGACGCCGAGCTGGCAGACCGGGGCTCGGGCCCGGCGGCGCTGCGCCTCCAACCCGGAAGAACAGCCCCAACCCCGCGGCGGCTACGGCCACGGGCACGTGACGACAGCGCAGCCCCCACCCCGGCCCCGCGCCCCCTTCCAGGTCCGGCCCCTCCGCCTGATTGCCCGCCGTCTCTCCGGACAAGAAGGCGGCCTCACGAAATGCCCGCTTGGAGCTCAAAGGCAGGTTACCCCAATGCGCCCCTCCACTCTAAGTGGCAGCCAAAACCTCTTTGTCTGCCGGGGCCCGCGGCCCCCCGCCCCGCCTCCGCGCTCTCCCTCGGCCAGTCCTTGTCAATCAAACCTGGTGCCAAAAGGGCCGCTGAAGTTTTCTGGGATACATTTGTTTTCTTCCCCTGGAAAACCAGTTACAACGTATGATTTCCTCTCTGGTGTGCCACCAGAACAAATAAGCGTACAATATAACTCCACTTTGGGTACCTGCCTTTCCTCTAGCTCTCTAGGAAAAATCAGAACTTCTGAAACAGTAGAGAACCAAAGGGAAAGGAGGAAGAGGCCAAGGGGTGGTGAAGGGCGGGAATGGGGGCGTTGTTTATCCATTCTGGCGGGACAGATGGAGTTAAATTCCTCTGAACCGATGTCAAGGCCTGAAAATTAACTTACGTCTGCGTACTTGTCTTCTAAGGTCAGAGCCAGCCTAGAGGAAGCCATGTGTTACTGCCGATACGAATATCTAGCGACTGGAAAGCACCCCCGGTGGACGTTGTTAATTTTCCTGACCAGGCCTAGGCTGTTTGCGGCGAAACTATTGAAGGACTTTGAAACATAATGACCAAGTTCTTTTCACATAGTTCAGTGACTTATTCTGCAGGTGTATTCTGACTAAAAGTGGGAGGAATAAAATATAGAGTGTAAAATAGTTCACCCACCAAAAGCTGAATCATCATGAAGGATTAGTAAGGTCATTTCTTTTTACTTTAATTGAAATATTTAAGACAAGTAAAAGAATTCTGAATCTAAACGCCATAAAGCAAAACAGTTATTCCATATCTTTAAAAAGAAAAGAACTGGGGCCGGGCGCGGTGGCTCACGCCTGTAATCCTAGCACTCTGGGAGGCCGAGGCGGGCGGATTGCTCAAGGTCAGGAGTTCAAAACCAGCCTGAGCGAGACCCCATCTCTACTATAAAAATACAAAGAAATTAATTGGCCAACTAATATATATATATAAAAATAAATTTAGCCGGGCATGGTGGCGCATGCCTGTAGTCCCAGCTACTCGGGAGGCTGAGGCAGCAGGATTGCTCTAGCTCAGGAGTTTGAGGTTGCTGTGAGCTAGGCTGACGCCACGGCACTCACTCTAGCCTGGGCAACAAAGGGAGACTCTGTCTCAAAAAAAAAAAAAAAAGAAAAGAACTGCAGAGAAACCCTTACTTTGAGAAAGTATCATGTGTTTAACCGACACAAAAGGTCATTCAATTAATGAAACCCCACTGACATCTAAACAAGGTAAAACACTGTCCTTGTCCTAGAAGAGTTCACAGACAGGAAAGGACACAGCCCCATGTTTTAAAATAGCAATGAACCATGATAAATGTAACCACAGAGACAGGTTCAAGATATTGAAGGTACAGTAAGGCAGGAGTGATAAATAAAGATTTAAAACTAAGCTTTTATTCTAAAACAACACTTTTTCTGGGGGTAAGGGGTTGCTTTTTTCTCCTTCAGGGTTTAAAAATCAGTGGTTCCCAACTGCAGACAATTTTGTTCCAGGGGACCTTTGGCAATATCTGGAGACATTTTGGTTGTCACAACTAGAGAGGGAGGCATATACTGTTTACAGGCCAGGGATGCTGCTAAACACCCTACACTGCTCAGGACAGAGTCTTACAACAAAGCTTTACCCAGCCCCAAATGTGCTGAAGCTGAGAAATCCTGGCTTAAATTAATGCTCAATATGTTATTTAATTTGACTTTTCACATGAGAACAAATCCAAAGTTAACATACTGCTTTTCACTTCTTAAAATAGTAAATAGTAAGCATATGATAATGTAAGCATATAATTTAATAATAAGCATATGATTATTTTATATATTGTACATATATTTGGGTGCCATTGCTTCAGGTGCAAACATTTGTCATTTGGAAGGTTCTGTTTCAGTCCTTAAGCTCCTATATATACTTACAGTTATATTAGTCATAGAAGGAGTCCCCAAAGAAAATTGGATTAGGCCCCAAAAGTTTGTTTGTAACTTAGTTGCTCTGGATCTTAGACACTCTTGGATAAAATTTTTGTAAAGATTTTGTATTCCTGGCCAGGCGTGGTGGCTCACGCCTGTAATCCCAGCTATTTGGGAGGCTGAAGCAGGAGGATTACTCGAGGTCAGGAGTTTGAAACCAGCCTGAGCAAGAGCGAGACCCCATCTCTACTATAAACAGAAAGAAATTAATTGGCCAACTAATATATATAGAAAAAATTAGCCGGGCATGGTGGCGCATGCCTGTAGGCCCAGCTACTCGGGAGGCTGAGACAGCAGGATTGCTTGAGCCCAGGAGTTTGAGGTTGCTGTGAGCTAGGCTGACACCATGGCACTCACTCTAGCCTGGGCAACAAAGTGAGGCTCTGTCTCAAAAAAAAAAAAGATTTTATATTCCCTATTAAGTTCTAAGGGATTTGCCCATTTTGATATCTGCTCCTTCTTCTCTGGCTATCTTGACATCCAGACTCTCATCTTAGAAAAGTACCTCTCACATATATGCAAGTTTTCATTATAGATTTTCTATTATTATATACATTAATTTAAAAAATATTTTATAATTAGGATATATATCAAAATTTAAGCCCTTAAGCGACTTTGTAGTTACAAATGCTTAAAAGTAATATTTAATATTTATTAGAGTCCAAAGCTGTCAGAACCAAAAAGGATGAAATCTTTAGAAGAATGTAATATAATGCTGGGATCTGCTTTAATGTCTAAAACCCAGAGAAGGCTGGGCGCAGTGGCTCACGCCTGTAATCCTAGCTCTCTGGGAGGCCGAGGTGGGCGGATTATTTGAGTTCAGGAGTTCGAGACCAGCCTGAGCAAGAGCGAGACCCCATCTCTAATATAAATAGAAAGAAATTAATTGGCCAACTAATATATATAGAAAAAATTAGCCGGGCATGGTGGCACATGCCTGTAGTCCCAGCTACTTGGGAGGCTGAGGCAGCAGGATTGCTTGAGCCCAGGAGTTTGAGGTTGCTGTGAGCTAGGCTGATGCCACGGCACTCACTCTAGCCTGGGCAATAAAGTGAGACTCTGTCTCAAAAAAAAAAAAACCCAGAGAGGTAGCAATAGCCAAAAATCAAAATGTAGGCTGAGCCTGAAAAGATATGTGATATTATCAAAAACTGAATTCCAAAGTCAGGCGTGGTGGTTCATGCCTGTAATCCTAGCACTCTGGGAGGCCGAGGCAGGAGGATCACTCAAAGTCAGGAGTTTAAAACCAGCTTGAGCAAGAGCAAGACCCCATCCCTACTAAAAAAATAGAAAGAAATTAATTGGCCAACTAAAAATATATAGAAAAAATTAGCTGGGCATTGTGGTGCATGCCTGTAGTCCCAGCTACTTGGGAGGCTGAGGCAGAAGGATCGCTTGAGCACAGGAGTTTGAGGTTGCCATGAGGTAGGCTGACGCCACAGCACTCTAACCCAGGCAACAGAGTAAGACTCTGTCTCAAAAAAAAAAAAAAAAAAAAAAAAAACTGAATTCCCATGATGACTTGTTACCAAAACTCAACATCTAGTTAAGACGAGGCCAGAGAACAGGTAGCTTTAATATCTTGTCATTGTGGTTATTATACACACTTAACAGCAGTTTATTGTTTCAAGTTCCCCTTTTATAAATAATTATTAGCAAAGTAAACAGCTCCAAACAGATAGGATTCTTTTTTTTTTTTCCTAAGAAACGGTGTCTAGCTGCCCAAGCTGGAATACAGTGGCTATTCATAGATATGATGATCATAGCAGTGCAGCCTTGAACTCCTGGACGCAAGCAATCCTCCTGCCTCAGCCTCCTGACTAGTTGGGTCTACAGGCACAAGTCATGGTACCTGACAAAGACATAGGATTCTTAGACTCCAGTAATGTCAAACAATGCAAATACTTAACAGGTTTTAAGGGAATCATCACTAACCTCAATCTTAGCCCTCTTCTCCCAGGCTGTCAAATGCAGTGTTTGATTTTAGGAAATAAATATTAACTGACTAAATTAACTGATGCTAATCAATGTTAATTGGAAGACGATCAAAAAAGAACTGACATTAAACAGCCAGCCCAAAGTTAAACAATAGGCAATTTGTTTAAACTATTTAAATAAAACCAGCTTGCAATTGGAATTATTGTGAGCATCTACTAGCTTGTAGCATAACTTTGTGAACATTGTCTGTTCCATATAATAAATGCCAACTATAAAAATCTGTGGGGTTTTTAAATCACTATAAAAATTATCTGTGCAATCATAGCTTTGGGGGCCTGGGAAGCTGTATCAGTATCATAGAGCTGCTATAACAAATTACCACAAACTAGGTAGCTTAAAACAACAGAAATGTATTCTCTCACAGTTCTGGAGGCCAGAAGTCCAAAATGAAAATGTTGGCAGGGTAGATTCTGTTTGGAAGTGCTAAGGAAGAAACCATCCCATGCCTTTCTCCTAGCTTCAGGTGGTTGTCAGCAATCCTTGGAGTTCCTTGGCTTATAAACAAATCCAATCTCTGCCTCCATTTTCACATTGCCTTCTTTGTGTGCCTGTGTCCAAATCTCCCTCTCCTCTCTCTTATACAGACACCAATCAGTGAACTTAAGGACCATCCTAAATCCAGGATGATTTTATCTTGAGATCCTTAACTCATTATATCTGACGATGTTCCTTCACAATAAAAATAAAACAAGAAGTATCAAAGTGAAATATCAGAGATATCAACTGTCAAAATTAGCACTTAAGGAAACTGGACATTTCGTAATTAATAACCTAATATATAGTTGGTTTGCTTTTTTAATAAATGCTCAATTGAATTTTTCCTTCAATTTTTTTATAGAGTACATATTTATCACCATTATCAAACTACTTGATTATAAAACTGCATAATAGCAGTTAACATTTTTATAATATTTAACTTTTTAAATATTGTATTTAATGAAAAATTCTAGTTCAAATATTTTTTAAAGTTTTGTGAAACATTATCTCTTTGAAAATTCTTTTTTTTATGCTAGATGTTACCCATAACAGAAGAGCAAAACCCAGAATTTCTTTCCTCCATTGGTTTTTGTCATACCACTCTCCTATTTCCTCCTATTTCTTTAACTATTCATTCTCAGTTCTTTTGCCACTTAAATTTGCAAATACTTCATATATCCCCTTGATTCTCTGTCCTTTGAACTCTATTACTTTCCCCCTGTCCAATATCACCTGTGCTGTGTCCACTCCCAAAGCTTAATGCTGAGCCCAGACCTCTCTCCTGAGCTCCAGACTATGCAGCCAACTGCCTGCTGGTCAATACCATTGAGATATCCACAAACATCTCAAGCCCAATGTTAGAAAATTCTCTTCTGCTCCCTCCTTTTAGCTACAACAAAATACTTGCTGTTTCCTGAATGTATGGAGGGGTTCCATACTTCCTAGCCCGTTACATGTCTTTTCTTACATCTGGAATGCTCTCCCTACTCCCTAACTTTTCTTTGCAGACTTGTGCCCATCCTTCAAGGCCTAACTTTTGTCAGTTCCTCTGCGAAGCATTCCAGGAAGTTTTGTTCACCCCTTTTTTTCCTCAAGCATAATACAGTGCCTGGCATATGACAATCGCTAAATAAAAGTTAGCTAGATAAATAAGAAGCAGCTGAGATAGAATAAAGACGGGATTGAATCCTGACTTTGGCTGAGTACCCTTGAGAAACAAATTCAACTATAAAATATGGGAAGAATAACTGTTTTGCAGGTTTTTGTGAAGAGGAGAAAAGAATTTCTGTAAAGAATATAACCCAACAGGAAGATTGCTTGAGGCTAAGAGTTCAAGATCAGCCTGGGCAACATACATAACAAGACTCTGTCTCTAAAAAATTTTTTAAAATTAGCCAGTTATGGTGGTGCACACCTGTAACCTCAGCTCCTCAGGGGCCAAGGTGGGAAGATCACTTGAGTCCAGAAGTTCAAGGCCAGTTAGAACCCATCTCAAAAAATATAGAGAGATAGACAGATATATACATATATATATATATAGAGAGAGAGAGAGAGAGAGCCCAGAGTCTGGCCCATCACAGATTTTCTAAAATATTCTTGACTTTTGACAAGGGTGCAAAAGCATGTCAATGGAGGAAAGATAGCCTTTTCAACAAATAGTACTAAAGCAGTTGGATGTGTCTGGAAAAAAAAAAAGAATCTCAACCTAAGTCTTGCAGATTATATAATAATTAACTCAAAATGAGATTTAAATATAAAACCATAAAACTTTCAGGAAAAAATTGGAGAAAACCTAGGGCTAGTCTTGACACAAAAAGCATGATATATAAAGGGAAAAAAATGATAAACCTCATTTAAAAAAAAAAAACTTAAGCTCTACAAAAGACCCAATTAAGAGGATTGAAGGAAGCTTGCAGACTGGAAGAAAATGTTTACAAGCCACATACTTACAAAGGACTTGTATCTATTATAGAATACATATTTTTTAACTCTCAAAACTCAACAGTAAAAAAAAAAAAAAGAAAAAATAGCAAAAGGCATAAAGAGACATTTCACAGAAGAGGAACACAAGCACATGAAAAGATGGTCAACATCATTAGCTATTAGGGAAATGAAAATTAAAACCACAATGGGATGTCACTATATACCTATGAGAATATCTAAAATAAAAATAGGGACAATATTAAATTCTGGCAATGACAGGGAGAAACTAGATCATTCATATATTATTAATGGGAACATAAAATGGTATAGTCACCCGGGAAAGCAGTTTGGTAGTTTCTTTAAAAACTAAACATGCAACTACCATATGACCCAGCAATTATATTCCTGGGCATTTCTCCCACAGAAATGAAAATTTATATTCACACTAAAGCCTGTACATGATTGTACATAGTAGCTTTATTCATAATAGCCCAAAAGTGGAAACAACCCAGACATTCTTCAACAGGTAAAGGGTAAAATAAACTGTTGTACAGCTTACCATGGAATACTACTCAGCAATGAAAAGGAATGAACTACTGATATACTCAACAACTTGAATGAATCTCCAGAGAATTATGCTGAGAAAAAAAAAATCTCAAAAGGTTACGTACTGTATGGTTCCATTTATATATTTATTTCTTGAAATAAATATATAAATATTTCATTTATTTATCAGATATTTCAAATATTTATCAAAATAAATATTTCATTTATTTCTTGAAATAACAAAGTTATGTAAATGGAGAGCACATTGGTAGTTGCCAGAATTCAAGGAGGGGGTGAAGTAAGAGAGACGTGGCTACAAAACTCAACCAGAGGGATTCTTGTGGTGATGAAAATGTCCTATATCTTGACTGTATCAATGTCAGTACCTGATTGTGACATTGTGCTATAATTTTATAAGATGTTACCATTGGGGGAAATAGGGTATACAGAGAATCTCTGGGTATTATACTAGACAACTGCATGTGAATCTATAATTATCTCAAAATAAAGTGTTTAATTAAAAAACATAAGCCTGGCAGGTCTACTAAAATATTAATGGTAGAATCTAGGTGGTAGATATATAGGTAAGTATATAAAATTCTTTTAAATTAGCTGTATTTTTTAAATGTTTCTTAGTAAATTAGGGGAAAAAAATCATACTATTGTAATTACCCTGAGGCTAAGGCCCTTCACTCTCACAATCTAAAGAATAAAAGCAATGTATGTTCAACTCATTCAAAGTATTCATAAGTGCCTCTTTTGCTGTGGCATATGTTTGTTAAATGAGCTTGCCCACAGAATAAGAAAGCAATTCTGGAAAATGGTTTCTTTTTTTTGAGACAGAGTCTCACTTTGTTGCCCAGGCTAGAGTGAGTGCCGTGGCATCACCCTAGCTCACAGCAACCTCAAACTCCTGGGCTCAAGCAATCCTGCTGCCTCAGCCTCCCGAGTAGCTGGGACTACAGCCATGCGCCACCATACCCGGCTAATTTTTTCTATATATATTAGTTGGCCAATTAATTTCTTTCTGTTTATAGTAGAGATGGGGTCTCGCTCTTGCTCAGGCTGGTTTCGAACTCCTGACCTTGAGCGATCCGCCCGCCTCGGCCTCCCAGAGTGCTAGGATTATAGGCATAAGCCACCGCGCCAGGCCTGGAAAATGGTTTCTTATCAGTGGAAGCAAATGTTGTTGGTTGGGGAAGCCATCCTGAATTTGGGGATAAAGAGGTTTTTCATCTCCATCCCCCAACACCTCACCTTTATTCAGCATTCTCAATATTTATTTGGCCTGTTAATTGTCAAATTCCACTTTCTTCTGATCCTTTTACCCATGGAATGGCCAAGGTACTTTAAGGAATGCATTATTTACTTTTCTGCCAGGTGACACTTCAGCTGCCACATCCTGCCTGTGGTGGCTTTTAGGTAGAGGACAAATTACAGTAATTTATGGCATTAATTCAAACATTTTAGATGGCTTCAGGGAGCAATTAGCTTCAGGGTTTAAACTTGGCAGACCTGAAAAGTAACTATAAATCCATAATGATGGTTAGGGATTCTTTGTTTCTTAATGGGCTTCATAATGGGCTCAAGAATACAAAAGCATAAGTTATGCCACCTTAGGACAGTAGGAATAGTTATACTCTGTGTAATATCTTACAGTGTATATATCACTTTGACATATATTACCTCATTCAATCATTTCAGTAACTCTGATCTAGGTAATGTTATTCCTGTTTTAAGATGAAGAAACTGTGGGTTAGTTTTAACTGACACATCTGAGTTCTCACCAACAAGAGATAGAGCTGAGACTCAAATGTATGTTCTAAAGTTTGGTTATTCCTGGTGGGGAAGAGTATCCTGTAGGAGGGAATAGTAAAGATGCCCCCTCAAAGAGAGAGAAAGCCTGAGAGAGGCTTTTGTGAATACTGAGTCCCTTTCATTTTCCTCTCCCCATTCATTTGCCTATATTATACTTACTAATCTTTCTTCTTACTTGAGATGAGACCTTTTCACAGAAGCCTTTCCAGACCACCCAAGGTTGAGGTACCCAGAGAGATCCCTTGCGCTTTTCCCCTTGTGTGGTTATAGGTGTCTATGAGGCTACAGTCCAGACACGAAATTGCAAGTGCCTTGATATTGGACTTCCCAGCCTCTAAAACTATGAGAAATAAATTTCTATTGCTTATAAACCACTCAGTTTATGGTATTTTGTTATAGCAACCAGAATGGAGTAAGACACAGAGTTATAAACACTATAACAGGCCGGGTGTGGTGGCTCACACCTGTAATCCTAGACCTCTGGGAGGCCGAGGTGGGATGATCACTCAAGGTTAGGAGTTCAAGACCAACCTGAGCAAGAGTGAAACCCCGTCTCTACTAAAAAAAAAAAAAAAAAATAGAAATTAGCTGGACAACTAAAAATATATAGAGAAAAAATTAGCCAGGCATAGTGGCACATGCCTGTAGTCCCAGCTACTCGGGAGGCTGAGCCAGAAGGATTACTTGAGCCCAGGAGTTTGAGGTTGCTGTGAGCTAGATTGACACCATGGACTCTGTCTCAAAAAAAAAAAAAAAAAAAGGATACCATCCGTGAGGGCTCTGCCCTCATGACCTATTCATTCCTAATATCATCAGCGTGGGGGTTAGGATTTCAACATATGAATTGGGGGAGGGGACAAAAACATTCAGTTTCTTGCACTCTATATTATTGCCTATTTGATTCTTGCACTTAACGCCACTTGAAAGTGGATATTTTGTCTTATTGATTGTCATGTCATCAACACCTAACAAGATCTGGCTTTATTAGGCAGTCAACAAAAAATTTGTTATAAGAAAGGAAAACATTGTGAGTACCCTGTAGGAGCTGAAACAGAAAAAAGATACTGGCTTTTGACCATGTGCCAACAAAAAGAAGAGTGAATAGACTGAGCCAGAGAGATAGGGAAACCAAACACACCAGTGGCAAAAGACCTCTTGCTTGACATTTATACATTAAACATTGATGCTCCTAACTGTCTTTTGAGTTCCCAACTCTGTACATCATCTGATTAATGAGCATCTCCAGCTATTATATTAGCTTGCTGTTGGCCAGCAAGCACTCAGTTCGACTAGTTGAACTGTGCAATTAGTGGAATATTGCATGTTATCATTATTCACTAGAAACTTCCTGGAAAATTTTCAACTCCTATATCTCATGCTCTGATTACCACTTTCTTTTTTTCTCTCTTGATTTCCTTATTCTGTCTCTTGATTCCCTTTTTCCTTCCAACCTATCACCTATCTTCTAGCTTCAACTTTTTCTTTGTTTAGCCTAAACCACGAAGAGCCTCTCGGTTCCCTCTGTCTTTATCCTTCTAGTTTAGCTACATAACAAAAGTTCATTCCCATTAACAGTGCCTACATCAGGTTGTCAAGAGTTGCTAGAGAAAAATCACAAAATGGTTTGGAGTGTTGCCCCTTTAAAAGAAAAAAAAAACGGTCTGTTTTGGGATCTATCTGGGTTTTTTTTTAAGTTTCAGTTTGATTATGTCACATTTAGCATGAGTGACTTGATTTTGGCTGGGACCTAGTATATGATCTCAGCCTAAAATAATGGCCTCTCATAATTTTGTTTCATAATTTTTGTGTGTGTGCCTTTGTGAGGTTTTCACTTAGGTAAGAATGTGACTAAAACTTAAGGCTTTAGCACTATGTTTACGTATCATTTTGGGAGTTTGGTCTCAGTATGTCATTGATAGGTTACAGTGTCTTTGTGATTATGTATTTTTTGAGTTGTGATTTTAGTCAAAGAGAGATTGAGATTTTATGAATGGCTGTATGTAAACATTTAAAATTTTTGAGAGAATACAGCACACCAGGGAGACTACTGTTATGACTATCAGGAGGATAATAGCAAAAGTTCAAAGTATATTTCTTAGTCTGGGTCCCCATGAACTAAACTAACTAAAATCAAATAGATCAAAGAATGAGCCTGTTAAAGAGTCTACTCATTTTAACCAAGTAGCATGTTTGTTAATATTATAACTGAATCTCTATAATAGCTAATGTATTTATCTATGTATAACAAGAAATGTCAGTAACTATATAGATTCTTCTCTGTTTAGCCAGTAAATAATATAGAACAATTCTATTATCTAGCACCACTTTAGCAAGAGAATTTAAAGAAGTCTATTGTGAAACTATTGCCTTTGTAGTAGAATCTGTTACAGAGCCTATTATGAGGGACAAATTTTTAATCATTGTCTTGTTTATGCTAAGTTATGGAAAAGGAGACCTAAAAAGGATGTTTATTTAGAAAGGTGAAGACCTCTTGGCAGTGTTTTCTTTACCTTATGATATAGGTGTAGAGAAGTGGACTATTCTGTTTCTGATTGATTATGGAGCAACAAAGGGACCATTAAAATTTTTCACCAACATTCGCTCTTCATTTTTTGTCTATCAAGACATAAGGTTGTCCATATATAAAGATGGCTGTGAAATATTTTATAAATAAAAGTATATTCCATGGGTGTACACAAGACCCCCTTTTCTAATTCTATTGTTTATAGAGGCATAAGTAAGGAAAAAATTAAGGGAGGTAAGAGTTTCATGATAGAAGAGAAGCCTTGATCTGTGATCTTGGGAGAGCTGTCTACGTTTAGGAAGCCATCTGTTTCTCGGAAGAAACTTCTCTGGTTAGCTTTACCTTAAGTTCTCTAATAGGTGTACAGTTTAAAAGTCTGGAGAGGCCCTATTGAGTTGTAAGATTTCGGACTTAGGGTTCAAGGTCTAAAAATTTTGTTGTAGTGTGTGGCAAGAACAGTCTTTTTTTGATATTGGTTTAGAAGACTCAATTTCTAGGTTTTAGGTTGAAGGATTTGATTTTTAGTCAGTGGATCATAAAAAGTCTCTTCTACCTGGTCAAAATACACTTTGGCATGTGTTAAAGCCTTGCAGCATTTAGTCATATCAGAACTTATGAATGGAAAATGTATGCGATTCTATTATTACGGCACAGGCCTTTAGTGATTTTTTTTTTTTTTTTTTTTTTTTTTTTAAGTCAGAGTCTCACTCTTTTGCCTGGGCTAGAGTACCGTGGCATCAACCTAGCTTACAGCAACCTCAAACTTCTGGCCTCAAGTGATCCTCCTGCCTCAGCCTCCTAAGTAGCTGGGACTACAGGCATGTGCCACCATGCCTGGCTAATTTTCTCTATATATTTTTAGTTGGCCAATTAATTTCTTTGTATTTTTTAGTAGAGACAGGGTCTTGCTCTTGCTCAAGCTAGTTTTGAACTCCTGACCTTGAGTTATCCTCCTGCCTTGGCCTCCCAGAGGTCTAGGATTACAGGCGTGAGCCACCGCGCTTGGCCTTGTCTAGCGTTATCGTACTTACGATAACTCATTTCGTTTGTAACTTGTGTAGTGAAATGAGTACCTCTGTCACTGGAGATTTCTCTAGGCATGCCCCATGAGGGAAATATATTTTTAAATAACCTTTTAGCTACTGTTATAGCATCAGCCTTCTTGTATGGGAAAATGTTTATATAACCAGAAAATAAGTATTGAAAATGGCAAGTGAAATCTCTCTATCAATGTTTAAATAGCCCAGCAGGTAGCAGAAATGTACCTGAAGTTTTGATTGTCTTTTCAGGATTATAGGTTTGACAAGCCAAATATTGGTCATAAACCATTTTACTAATTTAGAATAGTCACCACACTAACACAGATAGATTTTTTTTTGATCATTCTATCCCTTTTATGATGAGTCATGGAGTATAAAGGTTTTACAAATGTAGGCTTTAAGGACTCAGGAATGACCAGGCAGCCATCTGTGCTCTTTATGGGTTTATGTTTAACATTGGATTTACAAGGTCTGTCCAGAAAATATTCAGCCATTTAATATGAAAAATAGAGACATTTATTGAAGATACAAGGTACAAGCAATATTGTACATAGGACAATGATGCCTTAGTCCCCTGAAAAGAATTTTGAAAATATGACACAGGTAGCTTCCCCTAATGTCTTTCTCAGTTGTCTTGGGTCCCTAGTACCCACATGGCATCCGAGGATGGCCATGAAGGTCAGGGCCTACTTGGGTATAGAATTTATATAACAGGTGTAAAGTTCAGGACAGAGGACAGAGCTGTGAAGAGATGTCTGGAGGATCCAACCCCTCCCAGCATGGCCAGAAGGCAAAGCTGGGCCAGGGAGGGAAGGGCCATATTGGGCTGGAGGCGCACATGCCCCCAGGCCTCACCATGCCCAACTGTCTAGACCCCAGAATCTAGAGCAGGCGTCCTCAAACTAACGGTGTTTTTGCCACAGCTGCCTGTCCTGCTTAGCAGCGGACTCATCCTGAGCCTACAGTGCACATGCGTGGGATGTGTGCCACACTCTCCAATGGCCCTCCAACGGTCTGCGGGACAGTGAACTGGCCCCCTGCTTAAAATGTTTGAGGACTCCTGATCTAGAGGATCAAAACCAAAGACATAAGCTCACAGTAAGATGTTTAAAATGCTTCAGGGGAGTCCAGCAGTCAGTCCTTACAGCTTTAGCTCACAGACAAATCATGTAAGTATTAAAAATATTACAGAAGCAGCAATTTTATAACCTTAAAAAATTAGCAGAGAAAGCATAAACCAGTAGACCCAGGATAAAGTGTCTGAATGATATATAATTTATAATATTGAAATCATTTTTATTTTATTTTATCAAAATTTTTTTTATTTTACCAAGTATTATGAGATATACACAACACATACAGACATATAGACGCATAGACAGAAGCAGATCTTACAGTTTTCAAAAAGAATTTTCATTTGTCAGCTTCTAAATAGTTTTTTCTTTTCATTTAGACTATCAGCCTTTCAATTATTTTTTTCATTGCCCTAAGCAATTGTTAACTATGCAACCCTAAATTTGCACTTTTAAAGGGATGACTCTAAGTGAAACAGGTAGAAAATGTATCTCAAAAGAACAGAGTTGGCTGGGTTGGCAGGGTGGGCACGGTAGCTCACGCCTGTAATCCTAGCACTCTGGGAGGCCCAAGGCAGGCAGATTGGTCGAGGTCAGGAGTTCAAAACCAGCCTGAGCAAGAACGAGACCCCGTCTCTACTATAAATAGAAAAAAACTCATTGGCCATTTAATATATATAGAAAAAATTAGCTGGGCATGGTGGCACATGCCTGTAGTCCCAGCTACTCGGGAGGCTGAGGCAGCAGCATTGCTTGAGCCCAGGAGTTTGAGTTGCTGTGAGCTAGGCTGATGCCATGGCACTCACTCTAGCCTGGGCAACAAAGCGAGACTCTGTCTCAAAAAAAAAAAAAAAAAAAAGCACAGAGTTGATACTTCAGGCTCAAATAAATATTGTACCATTAAAACTGTCCTTTATAAAGTAATAAAGGACCTCAAGGTGGGAACTGTGGTAGGCTTTTCAACTCTGCAAAGGTTTGGCATAGTTCAAAAATACATATACCCAGCCACTGTTACCTAGCTTGCTTTCCTATGATTGCTTACTACTTAGGAGTCATATCACTGATGGTCATAAAGATTCTTAGCTTTCTTCATTGCTTCCATAGATAATATCCGCTTGTGAAACCAAAGGATAGTTTTTGAGATATCTTCCAGGCCCTGCATTCTAGTGGACCAGCTGACCCACCCAGACCAGTGGCCCATACCAAGGAACCAACTCAACTGACTTTGCAACCTGGGAACTGACTAAGCACAAAAAGATAATTTGTGTTTCCTGACCCTATGAGTTATCCCAAGCCAATCAGCAGACTCAATTCTCTAGCCCTTTTCCCCATCAAACTATCTTTTGTGAACTAAAATAAAATTTTAAAGCTCACCCCCACCGGCTGACTGAATGGACCCCCTTCGTGGCCAAAGGAATATCCTAAAAAATTGTAGGAGGGAGGTCAAACATGCCTTATGCCCTCCTCCCTTCTTGGAAACATCCTTTGTAACCCATTAACAGGCCTAAGGTTATGCAAGACAAACCTGCAGGTCCTCAATTTACATAATAAATCTAGGTCCTGTGGCTTGTCTCTGGTAAACAACTCCTTATGTTAAAACATTCCAAGCCTTTAGACAAAGCTTCATGTCTTTAACCAATTACAAGCCAAACAATCTTTAAACCCAGCTATAACCTGTAAGCTCTCCCCTCACCCACTCCTGCTTTGAGATGTCCCACCTTTTTGGGCCAAACCAACGTATGCCTCCCATGTATTGATTGATGACTTTACCTGTAACCCCTGTCTCCCTGAAATGTATAAAACCAAAAACCAAACTGTAACCCAGCCACATCAAATCCACTTGCTCAAGGCCTCTTGGAAGTGACTCTGGGTCATGGTCCTCAAATTTCGCTCAGAATAAATGTCTTTAAAGTTATTTTACAATAACTGGCTTTTGGCTTTGGAAAAAAGCCAAAAAAAAGTGTGGCTTTTTTCCATTGACACTTTAAAAACTCTTTTTCCTGCCAGGTTGCAGTGGCTCGTGCCACTTCTCATGCCTGTAATCCTAGCATTTTGGGAGGCCAAGGCTGTTGGGCTGCTTGAGGCCAAGTAGTTCAAGACCAGCCTGAGCAAGAGCAAGACTCCATCTCTACCAAAATAATAATAATGATAATGATAGAAAAATTAGCCAGACATGATGGCACCACATCTGTAGTTCCAGTTACTCAGGAGAGGCTGAAGCAGGAGGTTTGCTTGAGCCCAGGAGAGTATGAGGTGGCAGTCAGCTATGATGATGCCACTGCATTCTATCCTGGGAGACAGAGCAAGACTATGTCTCAAAAAAACCAAAAACCTTTTCTCCCAAATTCTCAGAGAGATGGATTTGAGAACTTCCTTGCACTGTGCCTGGGATATTAAACTCTTTCTCTGCTATAACCCCTGCTGTCTCAGTGTATTGAGCAGAGGGCAATGAGCCTGGCAAGGCTGTAACACCATCATTTCCTCAAACTAAGGAAAAGGGGTATATATAGGTAAAGGCCCAGGTAAGACAAGATGGCCAGAAAAAGCTACCTTAAATAAAGGTAAAACATGTGAGATAAGTTTAAAATAATAGTAAGAGTTTAGAGCAGAAACCCTTATAAATGTAGATTTCCTTTATATATGTAAATTTTTTTACAAGCGTTTCAAAATAGCTGGCAAAGTGCCAGAAAGGGGCATTTTAGAATCCAATTTAGTTCAATAAGTGATCTTTTTAACTTAGCTACTGTTTCTTAGTTAAAGTTACTGAGTTTACAGTAGAGCCCATTAAGGAAAAAAAAAAAAAAAGCATTCTGTATGTCTGCACTCAGCATGGATAGCACTGAAAAAGAAACGAGCCTACTTTATCTGAGACCAACCTTTCATAAACACTTTATTTGGATAGCTTTCTTTTAGCTTTTAGGGCTGTACAGTAACCAAGCCAAAAGGTTAGCAGATTTTATTTTTTATTAGTTAATCACCTGAGATTTTATTCGCTTTTTGTAAAGAGTCTTTTAAAGGAGGCAACAAAAATATTGAAATCTTTTTAGAAGCTTCTACACATCAATAGACATCTCTGGATAAGCCTAATTTGGGAACCCTCCTTTTTAAATGCACTTCTAAAAGTGCAATATTGCTCATTTGGAACATTCTACTGTAATTTTAATTATCTTTAGCAAGATTTTGTCATTTTTGTAAGTGTTTGCTGCTTCTGGGGCCTAATACTTATACATGTAAATGTAGGAGTAGCCAGAAGGTGGAGTACTCAGTCCTTCAGAAAGTAACAATCTCATTTTTACCTTGAATCATGGCTGTGGCTCTTTGATCCCCTTGATCAACTTAGCCAATGATTTTTCTGTACCTAAGTACACAAGAAAAAGAAACTAAGGAGATAAGAGTACAAAAAATCCCTGCAGCTTTCTAGAAGCTGGAGTTCACACCCCCTCCAGTATTGCTATTTACTGCCTGCTTCTCTCTGACCCAGTCAGATAACTGACTATTCTAAAAGAATCTAATCCAGTTAATTATCGGAGCAAATCTGATCTTGGACCCAATCCAGCTTCTGTTGCAACTTTCAAACCCCAACTTGGCTCAAAACACAAATACGTAGAGCTTCAGAATCCAAGAGAGAACTTGTCCAGGATCCCCAGTTGCTACAAGAGAGCAATGGATACAATGGGCCTGGTGGGTACTTTGCTTGGTCACTTTGATGCTCCTGGGGGTCGCTGGAAGCTATGAATCCGACTTTGAATCCGACTTTTGGCACTGTCCATTAGAAGAAAAACTTTTGACAAATTAAACAGAGTTTGAGCAAAGAACAATTCTCCAATCAGGCAACAGCAGTCCCCCCTCCCCTTGCACCTTCCCTGCACCCCCCCCAACCAGAATAAGTTCAGAGCAACTTTGATGCTGCTGCTCATAGATTTATAAACAGTAAAAAGAAAGTGACGTACACAAAATGGAAATGAAGTACAAAAACAGCTAGATAGGTTATAGGTTGGTATTTGTCATATTTGAACACATTTTAAACAGTTGGTCACCTTTGATAAGCCAAAGCTCTGTGATTAGTGCAAATGTACACATCAAGTTAAGTTGTAGTTTACTATGCATAGAGAAACCATTAGGCCTAATTTAAAATATATAAAGAGGCAGCTTTAGGCTAAACTTAATTTAACAGTAGTGAAAAATATAACTCAAGGAGAATGGAATGTTTGCATCAGTGTGATCCATTTATTCTGGAGACAAAATGAAGCATATTGTTTAAGCTTGTGGACTCTGGACTTAGAACATGATTGCTTACTAACTATGCAATCTTTGGAAAGTTAATTAACCTCTCTGAACCTGAGTATTTTACATATATATATAAAATGGTATGAGTAATAGTACCTACCGCATAGAGTTGTTTTGAAGATTAAATGAGATAATTGAGACAGTCCACAAAGAGTATTTGGAACATAATAAGTGCTAAATATTAGCTATTATTATTGTTGTTATTGTTCCTTTCAATATGCAAAACTGGACAGATTGTAAAATTATAATAAGAATATTGCTTAGTGAATGTACACTAGATTCCCAGAGTGGTTGTTCTTTAGTTATTTAATGAACTCAGGCAGAGCATACCCACTATGATGACTAGAGTACTCAATTTCAGGGAAGGGAATACATTCATGGATTCTTTAGAATCCTATTATTATTTGACATTCCTCAACTGCAGATTTTCAGAAAACAATACTCCAAAATGAAGACCTCAGAAGCAGCTCTCTCTGGCCTTCTACCCTCTTGTCTATGGCCCTTCATTCTTTCCTGAGGCTAGTCACAGAAACTAGAATCTCTATTTACCACAGTGGGTCATAGAAAACAGAACTCCTTTTCCCCAAAACCAACCACAAAAACTTAAAAATATTACTTTAACTACCCTTCCCCTTTGTATGTAAGAATTGGCCATAAAGAAATTACTTGACCTACGGGTGTTTGATTACAAGTCATAATAATTCCATTCTAGAGATGTTCCTGCCCCATATCCAGAAGGAAGGAATGCACGCTCAGAGAAGCAAGAACAGACAGGCCTTGCTGGGTTTCCCTACTAATCCTAATCTAATCCATTAGCAATATATCATACCCTTTTTGTCTAATCATATTTATACACAGCTGTGCATACTTTGTTGAACCTAAGCGTAAAAACGGATAGTTTTCCCTATATCTTTGAGTCTTCATTATGAAGCCTCCTGTATCATGTAAAGCTATGACTTTTTTCTCCTATTAATCTGCCTTTTGTCAGTGATTTTCTTTTTCTTTTTTTTTTTTTTTTGAGACAGAGTCTCGCTCTGTTGCCCAGGCTAGAGTGCCATGGCGTCATCCCAGCTCACAGCAACCTCAAACTCCTGGGCTCTCAAGCAATCCTTCTGCCTCAGCCTCCCGAGTAGCTGGGACTACAGTCATTCGCCATCATGCCTGGCCAATTTTTTCTAAACATATTTTTATGTCCAGATACTTTCTTTCCATTTTTAGTAGAGACGGGGTCTCGCTCTTGCTCAGGCTGGTCTTGAACTCCTGACCTTGAGCGATCCTTCCACTTCGGCCTCCAAGAGTGCTAGGATTAAATGTCAGTGATTTTCAATGAACTTTCAGAGGGCAAAGGAGAAGTTTGCCCACAACATTTGACACTCTTGGGCTCTTCTTCTTTAAACTTCTATTTTCCACTGGCTTCTCTTCGGTTTAGTCCTATGTAAAATAGAAATCAGATTTCCCTTCAACCCACCCATTATATTTGATGTTTCTTTCTCTTCTTCTGCCTCACTTTTCCTAAGTAATCTAGTTTCTTCTTGTGGCTTCAACTATCAAATTTCTAACTCAAGCAACATTCGTCTGAACTCCAAAACCATAAACTTTATCCACTGAACAATTCTACTTGGATGCTCCAGGTACCAAATGTCCAAAAAGGAATTAGTGAGAGTCCCCCTTTTTTTTTCCTGAACTTGCTCCCTTCTGGTATTCCCAGTCTTACAGGATGAGGCACCAAACCCAGAATCCTGAAAGTCATCCTTATCTCTGGCCTCTCATTAATGCCTTCTACATAGTCTGTCAACTTCTTTTTCCTAAACATCTCTTGAACTTGGCCCTTCTCTCCAATCTCATTACCCCTACCTTAGTAGCCATCATCATTTCTCACCAGAATTTCTGCAACAGCCACTGCACAGTCTTCCTTCAAGTCTCATATGCCTCATATCTACTAATCTCACACCCATGCATATCTTCAGCACTTGGAACAGTGTCTGGCACAAAGTAGACATGAAATCAACAGTTGTTGAATAAATGAACAAGTGAACGAATGAATCCCTATTGTAGGGGCCAAGGGAAAACTTTCCCTATGCCCCTGAATTTTGCTGAAAAATCAACAGACAAAAGGTGGCTTAAAAGGAGAAATGACATACAAACTTATTAATGTACACAGGAGAGAATTACAAAGTGATTACCCCAACCCCCTAATGGGGTAAAGAAGCTAAAATACTATCTTGAGGTTACAGAAAGAAAGGGAGCTCTGAGCATGGCCAAAAACAGATTATGGGGATAAATCAGGTTATAGTAGCAAGACAGGTTATGAGAGAGAGAGAAGAGGAGGCATGACTAGCAAAGGTGGGCTTGTTATGTAGATGAAACCTCACAGGTAGCAGTCATCAGAGAGAATAGATGATGAATGTTTCTTTCAGATCTCTAAAGGTGTTAGACTGTGGCCGGGCACAGTGGCTCAAGCCTGTAATCCTAGCACTCTGGGAGGCTGAGGTGGGTGGATCACTCAAGGTCAGGAGTTCAAAACTAGCCTGAGCAAGAGCAAGATCCCATCTCTACTAAAAATAGAAAGAAATTAATTGGCCAACTAAAAATATACAGAAAAAATTAGCCGCGCATGGTGGTGCATGCCTGTAATCCCAGCTACTTGGGAGGCTGAGGCAGCAGGATTGCTTGAGCCCAGGAGTTTGAAGTTGCTGTGAGCTAAGCTGATGCCATGGCACTCCAGCCCGGGCAACAAAGTGAGACTCTGTCTCAAAAAAATAAATAAATAAATAAATAAATGAACATAAAGGTGTCAGACTCTCAGTTAATTTTCCTAAATCAAACAAGGGAGAGTGGCAGAGAAAGCCTGGCTGCATCAATACAGATTTTCTCTACAGATACAAATCTCCCCCACAAAAGACAGCTTTTTATAATAGCTATTCCTATATTTCCAGCCCTTCTGAATAGCCATCTTGAATTATGTCACGGAAATATATTTTAGGTTGAAATATTTTGGTTTCCTTCACTATTCTTATGGAGTTTACAGTACAGCGAAGAGATCAACATTAAACAAGTATCACTAGATACTGGGGAGATCCCAAGTGGTATCCTTGGCTATCTCAGACTCTAAGATGACTTGGAGCCCTAACCCAGATGGGACTCTCAAAGGCTGACTGGCTGGGGTGACATTTCATAGTGGGCCCAAGAGACTAGGAGAGGAAGGTAATTTATATAGATGAGACTCATGAGAACAAACATAGCAGCTAATTTTTCTCTCTCTTAATGATGCCCCTACTCATTTATAATGGCATGTAAATTGCCACAATGATTAGGATGGGGAGTTGTGAACTGAACTACCTAGGAAAGAATTACGAGTGATGGAATACAATGGAATAATTTTATTTATATGTGTTAGGTTTCGAAAACTTTTTATTTAGAGATAATTGTAGGTTCACATGCAGTTGTAAGAAATAATACAGAGAGATTTTGTTTACCCTTTATCTAGTTTCCCCCAATGGTGACATCTTGCATAACTATAATACAGTATAAATCCAGGAAGTTGACAATGATGTAATCCACCTAATCTTAGATTTTACATGCACTTTTATGTGTGTGTTTTTAGTTCTATGCAATTTTATCACGTGTAGATTCATGTGATCACCACTACAGACAATAACAAAATAGTTCCATCAGAAGGTGTTCTTATACTACTTACTATTTTAATAATCACACCTACTTCCCTCCAAACCTCACTCCCTCCTTAATATCTGGCAATCTGTTCTCTATCCTCATAGTTTTGTCATTTCAAGGTTACACAGATGAAAGCATACAATAATCTTTTGCAATTGGCTTTTCTTCACTTAGTGTAATTCCCTTGAGATCTATTAAAGTTGTTGTATCAGTAGGTATTCCTTTTTCTTGTTGAGTAGTATTGTGTGATATGAGTGTTCCACAGTTTAACTATTTATTCATTAAAGAACATTGGGTTGTTTCCAGTTTCACATATTATTAATGCTGCTGCTGTAAACATTGGGATGGATTTTTGTGTGAACATAAATCTTCATTTCTCTGTGAGAAATACCCATGGATGCAATTTCTGGGTTGTATAGTACTTACACATACAATTTTTAAAGAAACTGCCAATTGGCCAGGTACAGTGAATCATGCCTGTAATCCTAACACTCTGGGAGGCGAAGGTGGGAGGATCACCTGAGCTCAAGAGTTCAAGGCCAGCCTGAGCAAGAGCAAACCCCTGTATCTACTAAAAATAGAAAAATTTAGCTGGACGTGGTGGTGCATGTCTGTAGTCCCAGCTACTTGGACAAGTTCTGAGCATGGCCAAAAACAGATTATGGGGATAAATCAGGCTATAGTAGCAAGACAGGTTATGGGAGACAGAGAAGAGGAGGCATGACTAGCAAAGGTGGGCTTGTTATGTAGATGAAACCTCACAGGTAGCAGCCCTCAGAGAAAACAGATGATGAATGTTAGAGTCTGAGATGGCTACACCTCCTGGGAAGCTGGGGCTAGCTCACCCAGCCTGCCCAGCTCAAGAGTTCTTTACATAGTCTAGATACAAGTCTTTTGTTGAACATGTGCTGTCTTTTTTTTTTTTTTTAACATGTGCTGTCTTAATTCATTTACGTTGCTATAAAGGAATACCTGATGCTGAGTAATTTATAAATAAAGAGGTTTAATTGGCTCATAGTTTTACAGGCTATACAAGAAGCATGGTACCTGCTTCTAGTGAAGGCTTCAGGCTGCTTCCTCCCATGGTGGACAGAGAGGGGGAGTCTGAGTACAGAGATCACAAGGCAAGAGAGGAAACCAGAGAAAGAGAGAAGATGCCACGCTCTTTTTAACAACCAGCTATGGGGGTACTCTCTTAGGAACTAATGGAATAAAACTCATTCATTACCCAGGACAGCACCAAGACATTAATGAGAGATCCAAACCCATGACACAAACACCTCTCATTAGGCCCCACCTCCAACACTGGGGGTCAAATTTAAAATGAGGTTTGGAGGGTCAAATATTCAAACTATAGCATGTGGTATGCAAATATTTTTCCCCATATTTATGAAACTTTTCTCTTGTTAGCTGGACTTGAAAGGCTGCACTGTCTACTCCTATAAGGTCTAATAATGATCTCAAAGTCAGTAAGTTCTGAAAATCAGCCCTCTTTACCGCAAGTATACTGGTGAGCCACAGAAAGGCATGACTGTTGCAGGTGAGTCCTATTACTGTTAAAAGCTTATTATGGACTAAGTACTTGGCTAGAATCTAGAGCAGGCGTCCTCAAACTACGGCCCGCTAGCCACGTGCAGCCTGCCGAGGTCATTTATTGGTCCGCCAGGTGTTTTTGCTGCTACCTGTCCTACTTAGCAGCCGACTTGTCAGGGGCCCACAGTGCGCGTGTGTGGAATGTGTGCCACACTCTCTAATGGCCCTCCAACGGTCTGAGGGACAGTGAACTGGCCCCCTGTTTAAAAAGTTTGAGGACCCCTGATCTAGAGGATTAAAAGGCATCCTCTGCCTTCAGTAGGCTAGTTTAGTGTAGGAGACAGTTAAATAAACTAAGTACTAACAATCTGGCATGCTAAGTACCAAGACAGAGTTCTCCCAGGATGTAGCCAATGAAAGGGAGGAAATCTAAGATTTGGCAGTTTGGGGATGTCTTCCTGGAGAAGGCCTTTCAAGTACAGTTTAAGGAAATATATCTCCTCCACAGTTCACAGGAGGTCCTTTTCTCATATTATAACATATTTTCAAACCTCTCCAAATTTAGTCCTCCTACTCTCCTTTCACCATAAATTATTAAGAAGTGCATAAATGTGGAGGAAGAATTTTTTTGATGATTTTCTTTAGGGAGTCCCATATGGTGCTCATATTTGTGTGTTTGTGTGTGTGTGTTGCCTCTTGCCATTTTGTAATACCTAGCACCTGCTAGGTTAGCTCTCCAACAGTCTCCAGATAGATCTGAGCCCTTGTGACATCTTGGCACCTTTTCTGTAAAAATGGGGTTTTTAGAATGTCTATCTCACAGGGCGTGAGGATTAAATAAAATGATAAAGGCTCTTGGAATCCTAGCTGGCACATAACAAAACACTCAATAAATATTAGCTGTTGTTATTATGATGATGCTAAATCCATTCATGTTATCCCCAAGTCCACCTTGCACATAGTCTAAGAATATGGCTACAGTTACACAATAGCAAATGGAAAGCAAAGGATATCTCAATTATATAACATATCTAACAAAATGAGGGTGTGTAGATACCATGACATCACTGTGTATGCCTTATCTTCACATAAGAAAGTGCCAGGTGTTAGAAAAGGTGCTATCATAAAAATTTTAAGGGGAAAGGAAAGGATGGTGAATGCAAAAACAAAACACCCAGGACAGAATTTGGGCATCTACTTCAGTGAAACATCCAGGATAACTTATTCACAGTTTTTGAGCATAGTTTATGGGTCTTTCTTATATAACAAAGAAGGCCAGGCAAGAGGTGACTGGAGACCACATACAATAATGCATTTTAGTGTTATGAGCATCACTTCATCTAATTTTTAAATTGTAATCTTTGTAATATATGCTTCACGCTGCAACACAGTGATTATGATCAAACTGAGGCTCAGAAAAGCTAAACCCATTACTTACCCAAGATTATAGACAGTATTGGTCAATGCTGGAATCCCAACTAAACTCTGGCAGACTTTGAATCCTATATTCTTTCCCCACACCAAAGAACCACACTTGCTGCCGGCTTACTTCTCTGACTCCATTATTTTTGCCTAACATCAACAGCATGAATTATTTATTCACGATTGCCCCCATTAAAGCCATTTTTCCCATTCATTTAGGTGAAGATGTTATGTTTTATTATTGAGAAGAGAACATGGTAAATAGTTTTTGTCTCTAATTGAAATGATTCTTAATATGAAAATATTGAAAAACATTAAAACTTGCTTAAAACACAAGGCTAAAATAAGAATATGTGAAGAAGGATCAATCCAACAGTAAAGAAATCCATTTTTTTTCCTTCATCATTACTTATGTTCACCCTTCATTTGGCATTACAACACTTTCCGTATAATGTTTAGAACTGCGCAGTACAATGCGGTAGCCACTAACACATGTGGCTCTCATGTGGCTCTGGAGTACTTGAAAAGTGCCTAATCCCAATTCAGCTGTGCCACAGTGTAAAAATGCACTGGCTTTCAACTAGTATAAAAAAGAAAATATTTCCTTACTATTTTTACATTAATTACATATTAAAATGATATCACTTTGAACATATTGGGTTAAATAAAATGTTAAAATTAATTCCACCTTTTACTCATTTAATGTGGCTTCTATAAAATTTATAATTACCTAAGTGACTTGCTTTTGCAACTCCGCATTAAATTTTTATTGGACAGCACTGGTAGAAGATGAAAAAGTGGGGAGAGTTGTATTGAAAGTGCGTTTTCTTAAAATTTCTGGAAGGGAAGAGATTGAAACTTGGGAAACGTAGGCGTGATCTACTGTGATAAATACATAGTGTGAATTGAAAGGTGGGGGAGCGAAGTATTTTGATTCTGTTTCTAGTCCCTTCCCCTGCCGCTAACGGAGCAGGCGGCAGAACTTCTTCCAGGGTCCCCTTCCGCACCATTCCGCGTGCCAGCGCCGGGTCATTGGACGCACCTGGGCGCCCACGGAGGTGTGCGTCCGCGATCCCCCGCGCAGGGTCCACGCCCCCTCCCCCCGTATTTTTATTTTCCTGGCAGCAACCGTCAGTCTCGCACTTCTCTCCTGAGAACCATCGAGTAGGTCGGACTCACCTGGGGTAAGCATCTCCGTCATCCCCCCCAGCCTGGCCCCGGGAGCCCAGAAGCCCCCGCCCAAACCCCGCTGAGGGCAGGGCCGCCCTGTGGCCGAGACGCCGTTCGTCAGCGGCCTGTGAGGCTGCAGAGGCCCGCCAGCCACAAACCGGCCGAACCGCGGCGGGCGCGCCCGGGGCCTCCGGGCCGCGGGGGGCCGCTGTGACCCGCCTTCGCCCTGCCGCACCGAAGGCGGGGAGCCGGGTTTTAAGGGAGAATCGGAAAGCGAAGGGTAGCCGTGGGAGGCGGGCGCTCGGCAGCGGCGGGTGCTCAGGCTGCCGTCCGCTCCGCCTGAAGCACCGAGCAGCTGAGCCGGGGCCCGCCGCCCTCCTCCTCCATGAGGCCCGAGTGAGGCGCAGCGGTTAGAGCCGGCCCGCGGCGCCTTACCTCCGCGTCCTATCCCGAGCGCAGCTGCAGCGGCCCCTGGAGGAGGAGGAGGCGGAGGAGGAGCATGTCGGACGGTTTCGATCGGGCCCCAGGTGCTGGTCGGGGCCGGAGCCGGGGCCTGGGCCGCGGAGGGGGCGGGCCTGAGGGCGGCGGTTTCCCGAACGGAGCGGGGCCTGCTGAGCGGGCGCGGCACCAGCCGCCGCCACAGCCCAAAGCCCCGGGCTTCCTGCAGCCGCCGCCGCTGCGCCAGCCCAGGACGGCCCCGCCGCCAGGGGCCCAGTGCGAGCTCCCCGCCAGCCCCCAGCGGCCTTCCCGGCCCGGGGCGCTCCCAGGTACGGAGCAGCTCTAGGGGACCCTGTCCTCCTGGGCCAACGCTTTCCCACGGCCCTCCGCGCGTGCCGCGGCCCGGCGCGCTGTCTCCTCACCCCCGGTTCCCCGAAAGCGGTCCCCGAGGGACCCGCGTGTTACAGGGTAGGGACGGGCCTGGAACCGGGTTTGGAAGGTGGCTGCTGGAATCCTTTGTGCGCCCCGGCTGGGGGAGGGGCCGGGTGCGTGGTCTCGGAGTTCTGCTGTCCGGGGAGGAAGTAAAATCGCCTTCCCCTCCGCAGCCCTCTAAAGCGAGACTTCTTTAGGTGAGCGACCACCTCTTTTTCACCGACTCCTTAAATAGAGAGAGGGACAAAAGCTCTCAGGCGCTCATTTGAGAGGCAGGTATGTTCATAAATGAGCTAAAGCAAGTCTATTGTTCCTTTTTACAGGTTCTCTTTATGTTTCCTGGCGACACTTTAAATTTCCCCATGGTTCCTATTTAACTCTTAAAAACCAGCGTTTCTCAGATGGTTCTTCAGCATATAGCAAGTTGCTATACAAAAAAAATGAATGCAACTGACACCGCTTTTTTTTTCTTTTGCAGAGCAAACGAGGCCCCTGAGAGCTCCATCTAGTTCACAGGATAAAATCCCACAGCAGAACTCGGAGTCAGCAATGGCTAAACCCCAGGTGGTTGTAGCTCCTGTATTGATGTCTAAGCTGTCTGTGAATGCCCCCGAATTTTACCCATCAGGATATTCTTCTAATTATACAGTAAGTACATCTTTTTCCTACAACTCTGGGTTTAAGACTATTGGCATAACGTGGTTATTGCTTCAATAATCAGTTATGTTGGTGCTTTCTTTAATACACGTGAAAACATTATGGATTCATTGAACTCATTAGGAAACAAAGCTGATTCAGAAACATATTTTGTAGTTATATTCACAGTATCAGAATGTAGGCTTGAGAGTAGAAATTCTTGTCTTATTTTGTTCAGTGCTGTTATTCCCAGCATCTATAGAGTATCTATAGGCTGATAAACCTGATGTAGTCAAGGACATCTTCAATTTATAAAACTAAAATTTGTTCCCAGACTATAGACAACCTATAGAATAGTGGCCAGGTAAAGTTGATTTCTAATTTGATTTTTAGTAAGATAGCAATACTCAGTGGCTTTGGGATAAATAAAACAGTGGTTTTGCTGTAAACTAATTATGAGGTAGCTGTTTGAATGCCAAGAAGTGCACATCTGGGCTCTTATTTCTAGTGACTGTTATTCCATTATGTTAACGTAGAAATATTTTTCATGCTAATTATCTATTATATGCAGAAACATTGTAAGAGATTTTGATAAAGTGTTTTATGTAAGTGTAAAGAAACTTCTGAACTTTCAGATTCATCTTTGTCAATTATATAACTAAAAATTGGTCACATTTTTCTTAAATAGCAGAAAGCACAGTTGGAATATGTAGAAAAGAATTTGTTGTGCTGGCTAAACTCAGATGAGTAAATGCATAGGGATTAATTGCAGATAAGTGGGAAGTAACCATTCTAGGTTGAAGAAATGATTGATAATACTTTAGCATAAGTCTCATCTTTTCTATCTTTAATTGAACTATAGCATGGATTGGTGTACATGAGGGTTAGCTGAAAGGTTCACAAAGAGAACACTCAGGTAACTAGCATCCCAGTCAAGAAATGGAACATCATCAGTATCCCTAAAGCCCCCTTTGCTCCCTTCTAATCATTACTTATGTCCACAGGGAACCACTGTTTTGACTTAACAATAGTTTTGGCTGTGTTCTTAGTTTATTTTCAAACGGAATATATCCTTTCTCACTTTTACTCGACCACAAAATTAATCAGTGTTGTAGCATGTAATTAAAGGTGATGTATTCTCATAGCATCCCATTGCATGAATATATCACAGTCCCATTTGAACATTGGGTAGCTTCTACTTTAAGGCTATTTTGAATAAAACTGCTGTTTTGGTTTTTTTTTAATTTCTTTTTTTTTTTGATTTCGGCATATTATGGGGGTACAGATTTTAAGGTTTCAATAAATGCCCTTTCCCCCCCTCCCCCCACAAGGCTGAGTTTCCAGCATGACCATCCCCCAGATGGTGCACTCATTATGTATATATATATACCCGCCCCCTCCCCCCTGCCCAATACCTTATTACTGTAGTACCTATGTGTCCACTTAGGTGCTGCTCAGTTAATACCAGTTTGCTGGTGAATATATGTGGTGCTTGTTTTTCCATTCTTGGGATACTTCGCTTAGTAGTATGGGTTCCAGCTCTAACCAGGAAAATATAAGATGTGCTATATCACCGTTGTTTCTTAGAGCTGAATAGTACTCCATGGTATACATATACCACATTTTATTAATCCATTCTTGAAAACTGCTGTTCTTGTCTATGACTTCGTGGATATGTGCTTTTATTTCTGTTTGGTATATAACAAGGAGTAGAATTTCTGGGACATAGAGTAGCCAACTTTAGTAGAGGTTGCCAGGTAGTTTTCCAAAGAGATTATTCCACTATACACTGTGAGCACTCTGAGCAATTCTGCTTCCTGGCCAGGAGTTGGTATTTTTTGCTTAAGGTTATCCTTTCTGGTGGGTGTGTGATATTTGGTTGTGGTTTTAGTTTGTATTTCCCTTATAATGGATCATGGCACACCTTTGGTTACCTTTTTTTGGCTCACCTTCCATATAGGATAGTAAAAGTATGGAAAAGCTATATTCCATGTTTTAGATACTCCGTACATATTAGACTATAGAGTAAAAAGCTTTGGGATTGGAAAGGGACAGGTATAGGCATAGCAGGAAGAGCAATTGATTTGGATTGAAAAGGGCCATTTATTATAAAATAGAAATAAAAGCATCTTGGGTTCTTGTCAGAAGATTGTGTTGAGCTCAGAGAGTAAAAGAACCAATGGAAAGCTTTCAGTAGTTGAATAAACTGTTGAGGATGCTTGCCTTCTAGCAGCCACAGTTTCCCATTTGTTTTCCTCCCTATTGGGCTATTTTTGATGGATACGATAGTTCTTTTCACAGTCCCATGTCAGCTATTTTTGTGTAGTTCAAGTGACTCCTGGGATACAGAACAGTGTGTTAAGTCATGTTAGTCACCTTATTTTGAGCCACTGTCATCTTTCAGGCGTTCTTTACTATCATCTGGTAGATCAGCTCCTCCTACGCTCAATTCACCAGACCAGATTATGGCTAGGAAGCCTGTGAGGCCTGCAGGTGTGTCATCTTTGGCCCTGTGTGAGTTTTTTAAAGTTGTTTTAATTAATTACCAATACTGAAATCTTGTTAAGTCTTTTCTGGTTTCTTTATAAGTCATAAGATCTGGTCATAGTGGACTGGTATTTTAATAGAGCAAAAATTGGCTGAAGCTGAGTAGAGGCAGTCCCTTTAGATGGAGTGTGTGAGTTCTAAGTTGCTCCTTGGCTTACTTCATTCATTTGTAACCCACCTGGATTCTATAGGCATTCAGGCTTGCTACCCCTGCTCTGGAATGATCTCAAGCCTTACTTGTTTAGTATTTACCCTCTGTCAAGGCTAAGGTTTTTCTCAACCTACTTAGAGAACAGCATCCTTAATTTTCCCCCTACTCTTAAGATCTTGTTGTGAGGCAGACTTTTCATTATAGTAACCGTAATCCAAAGTTAGCTACATTCACTAATTCAACAAATAGTTGAACACTTATGAATCAAGCACTGGGGATACAGCCAGCAGGAAACAAAATGGACAAAAATTTGTTTTCATGGAGTCTCTATTCTAGTGGTCTCCTGGCTCAGCTTCCACAAGTTTCTTGAGTCTGCTTTTGTTCAACACATGAAAATCTATTGCCTGGGATCCATGAGCTAGGTCTGCTCTTAAGAATCCATTCTTTCTCCCAGCCTTAATGGTAGTCTTTTTCTGTGCTTGCTTATTCGAAGCCCCAAGCCCTTTTATCTCTGGTCCTTCTAATCCTACTAACAGAATTTCCTACTTTTCATGCCTTCTTACCAGTGAGTTACTATATCCATCTATTCCTGGCTGTTGCTACTTCTCAGACAAACCATTACACCTTGTATGTTTAATCACAGTCCACTTACCAGAACTAAAAAAATTTCACATAGGAATTCATAAAACATTGATTAAGAGAAAGTCCCCCAACCCCATTTTTAAAAACTTTTTTTCTAAGAACGTACCCTTTCAAGTTACTGCTCAGTTTTTCTTCCATTTAGTACTAACATTCTCCATTATGTAAAATTACTCACTGTTGGTACCACTTTACTTCTCACTTATTATTCATACCTCCACAATCTGATCCCCCAACTATATTGATATTATTTTTACAACAGTTACTGGTGTTTTTCCAATTTTTAAATCTATCATCCTCTTAGCCTTCGTCCTAATACTGTAAAAACAGTATGATCTGTTCAGTTTAGAAGTCCTGATGTGCCAGGTCCTATGCTGAGTGCCAGGGATACCTTGTTAGTCTGTCAAAACCTCTTCTTGTTTTATAAGAACTAAGCATTTAAGATTCTAATATTCCAAAAAAAACAAAAAAAGATTCTAATATTCTAATTCTTTTCTCTGCGTAATCTCTTTCCCTCTCAAGACTCCGCGACCGTCATTCTCTTCCAGATTTCAACATACATATTTATTCTGTAGCATTTGATATTATGAGCACCTCCCACCTCTCCCTTTGGCTTCTATGGTAGTACTCCAGCACATCATTCCTTCTCCCTTCACAGCTCTCCTTGAGACTCTTTTTTCCATTTTATTACCTCCTTTGCTAATTCTGCCAATTGCCTGGAAACTGACCATCACTGTCTTATATGCAAGTACAAGAATTTATCTTTTGTAAATCTCTTCTTAGCTTAAGTAGCTAATTAGAAAGAACTTGATGTATTGACTTACTTCTTCTTCATACTCTTACCCTAGTTGAGTCCAACTAACTAGTCTTGACTATTCCACCATCTAAGTGATCAGTCTCCTTTTATTCCCACTGTTTTAGATTAGATTATCATCTCTTGACAGTGTATACAAAGTATCTACCCCAAAAAGTGCATTTTCTAGTTGATGTTCCTACTAATCTCATACAGAATTCAAAGAAAAATAAAGCTTAAATATTCCTCACTTTGGGAACCATTTGACTTCACATTGAAGACTGAAGAAATCTGTACCAGATTTTTTTCCCCATTCCGTATGCATTTTATTTTATTGTATTTATTTATTTTATTTTAGCATATTATGGGGGTATAAGTGTTTATGTTACGTATATTGCCCATGCTCCCCTCCTCCATCAAGTCAGAGCTTCAAGCATGACCATCCCCCAAAGATTGCACATCTCACTCATTGTGTTAGTATATACCCATCCCCTCCTTCCCCCTCCCCCCTCCCCCCTCCCACCTGCCCGACATCCGATAAATGTTATTCCTGTATGTCCACTGAGGTGTTGATCCGTTAATACCAGTTTGCTGGTGAGTACATGTGGTGCTTGTTTTTCCATTCTTGAGATACTTCACTTAGTAGAATGGGTTTCAGCTCTATCCAGGAAAATACAAGAGGTGCTATATCACCATTGTTTCTTTTTTTTTTTNACAGAGTCTCACTTTATTGCCCAGGCTAGAGTGAGTGCCGTGGCGTCAGCCTAGCTCACAGCAACCTCAAACTCCTGGGCTCAAGCAATCCTGCTGCCTCAGCCTCCCAAGTAGCTGGGACTACAGGCATGTGCCACCATGCCCGGCTAATTTTTTCTCTATATATTAGTTGGCCAATTAATTTCTTTCTATTTATAGTAGAGATGGGGTCTCGCTCTTGCTCAGGCTGGTCTGGAACTCCTGAGCTCAAACGATCCGCCCACCTCGGCCTCCCAGAGAGCTAGGATCACCATTGTTTCTTAAAGCTGAATAGTACTCCATGGTATACATATACCACATTTTATTAATCCACTCATTAATTGATGGGCACTTGGGTTGTTTCCACAGCTTTGCAGTTGTGAATTGTGCTGCTATAAACATTCGAGTGCAGGTGTCTTTTTCATAAAGTGACTTTTGCTCTTTTGGGTAGATGCTCAGTAGTGGAATTGCTGGATCAAATGATCTACTTGTGTCGCTTTAAGGTATCTCCATATAGCCTTCCACAGAGGTTGAACTAGTTTGCAGTCCCACCAGCAGTGTAGGAGTGTTCATATCTCTCCTCATCCACGCCAACATTTATTGTTTGGGAACTTTTTGATAAAGGCTATTCTCACTGGAGTTAAATGATATCTCATTGTGATTTTGATTTGCATTTCCCTGATGATTAGAGATGTTGAGCATTTTTTTCATATGTTTGCTGGCCATTCCGTGGTCTTTTGAGAAGTTTCTGTTCATGTCCTTTGCCCATTTTTTGATAGGGTTGTTTGATTTTTTTCTTGCTGATTTTCCTGAGTTCTGAATAGATTCTAGTTATCAGCACTTTATCAAATGTGTAGCTTGTGAAAATTTTCTCCCATTCTGTGGGTTGTCTGTTTGCCCTCTTGACAGTTTCTTTGGCTGTGCAGAAGCTTTTAAATTTGACGAGGTCCCATTTATTTATTTTTGTTGCTGCTGTGATTGCCTTTGGGGTCTTCTTCATAAATTCTCTGCCTAGGCCAATGTCTAGAAGAGTATTTCCAACGTTTTTCTCTAGAATTCTAATAGCTTCACCCCTAATGTTCAAGTCTTTTATCCAGTGTGAGTTGATTTTTGTGAGAGGTGAAAGGTGTGGGTCTTGTTTCAGTCTTCTACATGTGGTTATCCAGTTGTCCCAGCACCATTTATCGAATAAGGATTCTTTTCTCCAGTGTATGTTTTTGTCTGCCTTGTTGAAGATTAGTTGGCTATATGAGGATGGTTTTATATCTGGGTTCTTGGTTCTGTTCCACTGGTCAATGTCCCTGTTCTTGTGCCAGTCCCAAGCTGTTTTAATGACTATAGCCTTGTTGTATAGTTTGACGTCTGGTAAATTGATACCTCCTATTTTGTTTTTATTGCCTACGATTGATTTTGCTATACGGGGTCTTCTCTGGTTCCATACAAAGTGTAAAATTATTTTTTCTATATCTGTGAAAAATGATGATGGTATTTTAATAGGGATTGCATTGACTCTGTAGGTCACTTTGGGTAGTATAGACATTTTAATAATGTTGATTCCACTGACCCATGAGCTTGGCATATTCTTCCACCTGTTTACATCCTCTGCTGTGTCCTCCTTCAGTGTTTCATAGTTCTCCCTGTAGAGGTCTTTTACCTCCTTAGTTAAATATATTCCTAGGTACTTTCTTTACTTTGTTGATATTTTGAAGGGAATTGAGTCTTTGATTTGTGTACCAGATTGTTTAAAGTATGAGAGAATTTATGCAGGCTTTGATTCCAACAAGTGCCTGTCTGTTCAGAAGACTGCCTCCTTTTTTTTGCTTAAAATGGCAGGCTCTGGATCTTCTGTTCTGCTATATTCAGAGCAGTTCTACTTTCCTCTTTTACTTACCACATTTCAATTTTAAGAGTTCTGTTGGCCAGGCATGGTGGCTCATGCCTGTTAATCCTAGCATTCTGCGAGGCCGAGGTGGGAGGATTGCTTGAGGTCAGGAGTTCGAGACCAGCCTGTACGAAAGCAAGACTCCATGTCTACTAAAAATAGAAAAATTAGATGGGTCTAGTGGCGTGCACCTGTAGTCCCAGCTACTCTGGCAGGGTGAGGCAGGAGAATTGCTTGAGCCCAGGAGTTTGATGTTGCTGTGAGCTAGGCTAACACCACAGCACTCTAGCCCAGGTGACAGAGTAAGACTCCTCCAAAAAAAAAGAGTTCTGTTGACCTTAAAAGACTGAAAACTGGTATACTAAACATTTTTGCCACAATGAATGGTATTTGATAGAAACAGGAAATTAATACCTGCAGCTGAGACCTGTAGTTTTACTTTTCTGCTTTTCATTATCATTCATGGTGGGATAGGATACTACAAGTCTATAAAACTATCAACTGTATATCAGAAACTTAAACTAGGCGTGGTGGATCATGCCTGTAATCCTAGCACTCTGGGAGGCCGAGGCAGGAGGATCGCTCAAGGTCAGGAGTTCAAAACCACTCTAAGCAAGAGCGAGACTCTGTCTCTACTAAAAATACAAAGAATAATTGGCCAACTAAAAATATATATACAAAAAATTAGCAGGGCATGGTGGTGCATGCCCGTAGTCCCAGCTACTCGGGAGGCTGAGGCAGGAGGATTGCTTGAGCTCAGGAGTTTGAGGTTGCTGTGAGCTAGGTTGATGCCATGGCACTCTACACTCTAACCCAGGTCACAGAGTGAGACTCTGTCTTAACTAGTTTAAGTCTGTTTTTTTTTTTTTTTTAGTCATACAATTCATATATATACTGAAAATTAAAGATGAATGTATACATTTGTTATGCTTAACTGTTCACAATTTTCTAATAAAGGGTTAATATTAGGAACATTTCCTCAACCCAGAGATTAAGTACTGTTGTCTCTTGTCTCTCCAGAAATTTTCTCTGCCTATACAAGTAAACATTTTTTAAAAGTTGTACTGAAATCTGATTCTGTACTCTCTTATTTAACATGCTATCTTGGAGATACTTCCCTAATGATACACGTAAATATATCTTATTAAATATCTATATGACATTCCGTTATACAGATAAATAGTAATGTATTTAACCAGTTCATTGTTAAAGGATTGTTAGATGTTTTGGCAGTGAACATACTTGTACATAATGTCAAAGTTGGGTTTTAAGCCTTTGTTAGTTCTTTTGAGTATAGTATAGAGGTTATAAGTATAGGCTTTTTTTTTTTTTTTTTTTTTGAGACAGAGTCTTGCCCAGGCTAGAGTGAGTGCCGTGGCGTCAGCCTAGCTCACAGCAACCTCAACCTCAAACTCCTGGGCTCAAGCAATCCTTCTGCCTCAGCCTCCTGAGTAGCTGAGACTACAGGCATGCGCCACCATGCCCGGCTAAGTTTTTCTATATATATTATTTGGCCAATTAATTTCTTTCTATTTTTATAGTAGAGACGGGTCTCACTCTTGCTCAGGCTGGTTTCGATCTCCTGACCTCAAGCGATCCTCCCACCTTGGCCTAGCAGAGTGCTAGGATTACAGGCGTGATCCACCGTGCCCGGCCAGTATAGGCTTTCTTAAACTATTATTGTGGCCAGTTTCTCAGTCTTCTAACTAGCTGTGTGACCATGTACAACTTAAGCTGGTTCATGATCCTTCCTTGATCAAACTCTCCCTCACTCCTGTTTTCCCACTGCCTTAAGATCTAGCCTTCCTAGTGTGGCCCTGAAGGCCCTACACGATCTCCTTATCTGCCGCATTGACCTCATAGCTACTGCTCATCCTTGGTTTCTGTGTTCTGGTTATTCTTTCTCAAAGATATTAGGCCAGGTATCTACCTTTTCAGGGCCTATATGCTGCTTGTGCCTACTACGTAGAATTTCTTTCCTCAGATACTTGTATGAGTTGGATCTTTTTTTTTCCCCTTTGTCTCTGTTTAGATGTTACCTCTTGAGAATCTTTCCCTGACTGCTTTTTTTTTTTTCATGGTTTATTTCAAAGTCTGAATATGTCTTCCATCAGAGTATGAACTTCATGAGGACTTTGTCTGCTTTATTTATCCCCCAATTCCTAAAACAGTGTTTGGTACTTAGTAGGCACTCAGCACTTACACAGTCTTCAATGAATAACCAAATTGACTTAACTTGCTCCATGCCTGTTTCTTCTCTGCAGAGGGAATGGCAATGTTTACTTCAAAGTTTTCTAGACTTAAATGGCATGCATGCAAAACTATTACATTGTTGGTCATATTATATATGTAACTTGTGGCTGTTAGCTTATTAGAGTACCATCTTAGGTGTCAAGGAGTATAGCTTTTTATTCTATTTTTGGATGCTATTTATACTTTTGCCCCTTTATAAGTGAGTGCATGGCTCTTTCATTTGGAATATGTTTCAGTATTCTAGAAATTTGTGTTACTAATTTGAATACTTAGCGCTTTACTATGTGTTAGTCAACAGTCTAGGAAGATTTATTCACTAATTTAATCCAGTCACAGCTGTAATGTTTATAATTAGCAAATAATTTCAAAATTAACCTTTTTTTTTTTTTGAGACAGGGACTTGTTATATTGTGCAGACTGGATTACAGTGGCAATCATAGCTCACTATAACCTCAAATTCCTGGCTCAAGTGATTGTCCTGCCTCAGCCTCCCAAGTGGCTGAGACTGTAGCTGCACACCACCACACACAGTTTGTTTTTGTTTTTACTTTTTGTAGAGATGGGGTCTCACTAAGTCACCCAGGCTGTACTATTCATTTGACTCTATTTGGAGAAGAGTAAGTTTCAATAAGTAATTTCATTAAGTAATTAAAATTCAATGAAATTTCATTAAATTTCATAATACAGTTATTAGATCATAACTGTTAGTTAATGCTTTGGGTGGTATATTGGGTATTGAAAATGTGTAAGTTCTGGTCTGATAACTTTTGTAAAACATGTCTGCCCAGCCCCCCTGCCATTAATTAAAAGGTTAGGAACTACCAAAAGTGATGGTGACAGTGGTGGAAACATTAATTGGAAACTACTGCTACTATCAAGGTTGGTGAGAAACCTGGATGTAGCAGCCAAAAAGTCTGCTATTTACACAACGATGAAATCTTCCAGTTCCTCTAGCAGCCTCATGCATTCTCTTGTCCTTGGGGGTTAACAGATGACAAACATAACTAGGTATTTTCTTTTTGATATAGTTGTCAAACATCTACAAAAATACAGAGAATGGTATGATGAATCCCCATGGCCTCAACAGTAAGTTACATGTGGCCATTCTTGTGTCTATATCCCTGGTCCATTCTTCTCCTCTTATTTTGAAGCAAATCCTAGATCTTATTTAATCCATAAATAGATCAGATGCATAGTTTTGATATTGGTATTACAGTAAAATATTGGTTTAAATTTTATTCTTTGGCCGTCTTATAAATCTGTCAGGAGTGAAGCCAGGCGCAGTGCTCATGCCTGTAATCCCTGCTACGTGAGAGGATTGCTTGAGCTCAGGAGTTCAAGACCAGCCTGGGCAACATAGTAAGACCCCATCGCTAAAAAAACAAAAATATATAGCTGGATGGGTGGTGCACACCTATAGTCCTAGCTACTCTCAGGAGGCTGAAGCAGGAGAATCACTTGACCCCAGGAATTCGAGGCTACAGTGAGCTGTGATCACACCACAACACCCAAGCCTGGGGGACAGAGAGAGACCCTGTCTCTTAAATAAAATCTGCCAAGAATGAGAAGACAATTCTCTGTAGCTATATGGAGCCCTTCGGTTATAACACCTCAGCTATTAGGCAAGGAAAAAAAAGATGGTTCAATGAACTTAATTTTATTGAAGAACAACACATTTTATCATGTGAAGGATCCTTAAATCATTTGTGCTAGAGACAGGCCATCTCATGTTTGTTTTAAAGAGTTGCATGGATTAAGAAAATTTTTAATTTTTGATCCATAGGAATCCTATGAGGATGGTTGTGAGGATTATCCCACTCTATCAGAATATGTTCAAGATTTTTTGAATCATCTTACAGAGCAGCCTGGCAGCTTTGAAACTGAAATTGAACAGTTTGCAGAGACCCTGAATGGTTGGGTTGCAACAGATGATGCTTTGCAAGAACTTGTGGAACTCATCTATCAACAGGTAGGTTGGCTGATAGTATGGAATGATCTTGGGATAGTTTCCTTGAGCCCAAGGATGGTGGCTATTCAAGAGAAGGCCAGGTTTCATGTTCACCTGCCTCCATGTTTAACTTTTTATTATTCACAGGCGTTCTAAGTTCGTCTTGTATAAAACCCCTATAGTTAGGGATCCAAGGCTAGCGCCAGGCTAGACTGCAGATTCACCTCTGCGGCCAAGGCTCTATACAGGCAGTATTCACCTGTATAGCCAAGGCTCTACACAGGTAATATAGTATAGAAGGGGATTTGGGCACTTAAGAGGAAGGCTACATAAATATTGTACCTGCCCCCTAACCTACCCTCCATTTTATAGGATCTTTAACAGTACACAAAAAAGACTGCAATTCTTTTATGTGTTGAATTATGTAGCATTATTGGAGTAGGGGAGGAAAAAAATGATGAGAGAATTTACTTGTCTCATAAATCTTTTAAAAAAAAGCCAGACCACAGAACATCCTGTCTTGAGTCTTAACATTTCTACATCACTTTCTCTTAAAATTTAAGGTTTTACATTTTTTTCCTTGAAAGTCTAAAATTTAGTCAGTTGAGGTTGTTTCACATACACCATTTAGTTTTAATCCCAAAATATCGATCATTGACATATTAATACTATTTTAAAGGTGAAAAATGCAGTAGACAACACTGGTTTTTTTTTTTTTTCTTTCTTTTTTCTTATTTATTTATTTTTTAATTTCAGCATATTATGGGGGTACAGATTTTAAGGTTTCAATAAATGCCCTTTCCCCCCCTCCCCCCACAAGTCTGAGTTTCCAGCATGACCATCCCCCAGATGGTGCACATCTCACTCATTATGTATGTATATACCCGCCCCCTCCCCCCTCCCTCCTGCCCAATACCCTAATACTTTAGTACCTATGTGTCCACTTAGGTGCTGCTCAGTTAATACCAGTTTGCTGGTGAATATATGTGGTGATTGTTTTTCCATTCTTGGGATACTTCACTTAGTAGTATGGGTTCCAGCTCTAACCAGGAAAATATAAGATGTGCTATATCACCGTTGTTTCTTAGAGCTGAATAGTACTCCATGGTATACATATACCACATTTTATTAATCCATTCTTGGAT
>VSMD01017719.1:0-53186 GCA_008750895.1 Mirza zaza
AGAATCAAAGATTTGGGGAGCTGATGGGAATAAAGTACATACAGATGATTTTTTTTTTTTTTTTGAGACAGAGTTTCACTTTATTGCCCAGGCTAGAGTGAGTGCCATGGCGTCAGCCTAGCTCACAGCAACCTCAAACTCCTGGGCTCAAGCAATCCTGCTGCCTCAGCCTCCCAAGTAGCTGGGACTACAGGCATGTGCCACCATGCCCGGCTAATTTTTTCTATATATATTTTAGTTGGCCAATTAATTTCTTTCTATTTATAGTAGAGATGGGGTCTCGCTCTTGCTCAGGCTGGTCTCGAACTCCTGAGCTCTAAACGATCCGCCCACCTCGGCCTCCCAGAGAGCTAGGATTACAGGCTTGAGCCACCGCGCCCGGCCCAGATGATTTTAATAGAAGGAAAATGAGGCACAGGCAGGTGAAGTCACTTGGCCAAGGTGGCACAGTGATTTAGAACTAAAACCCCAAAACTGACTCCCATCCAGTATTCTTTCCACCTCATCATGATGAGATATGATGTTTGCCTTCGAACTCCCCTCCTTCCTTCTTTCCCTCCTAGAAGTACTCTGAATTTTATCTCATGATGGTCTGATTCTGTGTTTTGCTAGTTCCTTTGTTATGATACTATTCCCCCCCAAATTCTGGAATTTACCTAGTCCTGAGGGATTGGGAGCCAGATTTCTTTCTTTTCTTTTTTTTTTTTTTTTGAGACAGAGTCTCACTTTATTGCCCAGGCTAGAGTGAGTGCCGTGGCGTCAGCCTAGCTCACAGCAACCTCAAACTCCTGGGCTCAAGCAATCCTGCTGCCTCAGCCTCCCAAGTAGCTGGGACTACAGGCATGTGCCACCATGCCCGGCTAATTTTTTTATATATATATATATTAGTTGGCCAATTAATTTCTTTCTATTTATAGTAGAGACAGGGTCTCGCTCTTGCTCAGGCTGGTTTCGAACTTCTGACCTTGAGCAATCCGCCAGAGTGCTAGGATTACAGGCGTGAGCCACCGCGCCCGGCTTGAAAGGTATTTTTAAACATGGAGAGAATGTAACAGCCCAGTGAAGTAGGTGCTGTTATTATTCCTATTTTACTGATGAAGAAACTGAGGGACAAAAATTTTAAGTAAGTTGCCCAAGGTTTCCCAGTTAAGTATCAGAACCAGGATTCAAATCCAGGCATCCTGACTCCAGCGTCTGTGCTTTTAATTAGCACACGGTGTGGCCTCTCTTGTAGGCCATTTGGCCCCAGCTTGAACAATTCCAGTGATGGGAAACGCACTCTTTCAGGAGATTCTTGATTCTGTTATTGAGCGACATTGTCAGTTAGAATGTCTTTTATTTGTTGGTTGAAGTCATAGACAATTGTCCAGAATGGCTCTCTGTTGTCTAAAAGAGAGAGATACAAAGGAGAGTGAAGACCACAAGGAATAAAATCCCTCAATCTGCCCTGGCCCAACCAAACATTCCTGACTCACTTCCTGTTTTGTGGGCTTCCTAAAAAGAAACAAAGTTCCCTTTTTCAGTTTTGTGTCTTTTAAAAGTAAAGTTCTTACTCTATGAGTTTATACCTTGTTCCAGGAAGGATTTAAGGTGCATACATGGATTATAAAATATAGTCAAGTAGCTTAGATTTTAAGTGTATGACATGGTCCAGCAATTTCACATTTAGATATTTGTCCTTCAGAAATAGGCGTTTACAAGGATAAATATTCAAGGATTTTTATTGTATCATTTTTGTAATTGTACAGTATATGGTAGGCGATTTTTATGTCCATCTGGCCAGGTGCAGTGACTCATGCCTGTAATTCCAACACTTTGTGAGGCCAGGTTGGGAAGATTGCTTGAGGCCAGAAGTTCTAGACCAGCCTGGGCAACATAGCAAGACAAAAAATTAAAAACTTAGCTGGGTGTGGTGGCATGAGCCTGTAGTCCTAGCTACTTGGGAGGCTGAGGTGTGAAGATTGCTTGAGCCTTGGAGTTTGAGGTTGCTGTGAGCTGTGATTGTGCCATATTGTGCCATTGATTATGTCCAGCACGGGTGACAGGGTAAGATCCTGTGAATAAGAACATGGTTAAAAAATAGTAGATGATGGAATATCTTCACTTTGAAATACTCTGTAACTGTCGAAACAGCTCTTTATGCACTAATGTGGAAAGGTCCATAACTGTAGTGTGGAATTTAAAAAGTAATTTTTGTAACTATATTTGTAAAAGGAATATTTTTATATAGTGTGCATTGAAAAAAGGTTTGGAAGCATATGTTCCAAACTATTAACAATGGTTACCCCTGGGGGTGGAAGTAGTGATAGAAAAGAGTGAGAAAAGAACTTCAATCAGGCAAGATCAGTTCCTTACTTTTTAGGTTCAAAGGGCAAGGGTTTTCTGGGCACCAAGGTTTTCATGTCTGATACATCCTGGATGTTCAACTAATGTTTGTTGAATTGATTAAGAGAGATTGGATCATGTCTTCAGTATGTATTGTGTAATTTAAAGTTTATTGCTGGCATAGTAAACAATCATCTTAAAAGCAATGATTCTAATTCAGTCTTCCCCCAGAAAGTATCAAAATTGCTTTCTCTGCTATTCAGACTACTTTCACTGTTTCAGTGCATAAGATTAAGATAAATTCTCTGTATTTGCTCTGAAGAAAATCATTATTAGTATTTTAATGACATATTCCCATTGTCATCCCAGTGGCAGTACAGCAGTTTAAAAAAAATATACACTTTTTTTCTCATTTCAGAAGTTTATTGAAGAAAATGTAGACAATAAGAAAAAATATAAAGAAGAAAATAAAGCCACCTGCAATCCCACACCCAAAGATAACCACTATGAAGTTTTAAATGTACTTCTTTCCTGTCTTTGTTCTTTCTGCAGCATTATTTTAGTAGTTTTTTTATTGTGATAAAATACAGACAATATAAAATTTACCATTTCAGTCATTTCTAAGTGTGCAATTCAGTGGCATTAAGTACGTTCACATTGTGATGCAACCATCATGACTATCCATCTCCAGAACATTTTCGTTATCTCAAACTGAAACTCTGTGTCCATTAAACAATAAATCTCCATATGTCATAGTGTCATGTTAGTAAAGAAAAAAAATAACTCTCCATTCCCTCCGTCAGCCCCTGGTAACCACTATTCTACTTTCTGTCTCTATGAATTTGACTTCATGTCTCTAGGTACTTCATATAAGTGGAATCAAACAATATTTGTCCTTTTGTGTTTTGCTTATTTCACTTATGTTTTCAGGGTTCATCTGTGTTGTAGCATGTATCAGAATTTCCTACCTTTTTAAGGCTGAATAATATTCCATTGTATGTATATGCAACATTTTTTTTATTCATTCATCTGTTGATAGACAGTTGGGTTATTTCCATCTTTTGACTATTGTGAATAATACTGCTATGAATATAGGTTTACAAATATCTGTTTGAGTCCCTAATTTGAATTATTTTGGAAATACCCAGAGTGGAATTGCTGGATCATGTACTAATTTAATGTTAATATTTGAAGGACCACCATACTCTTTTTCTGTACCAACTTCACCATTTTACATTCCTACCAGTAGTGCACAAGGGTTCCAATTTCTGCACATCCTCACCAACACTTCTTATTTTCCATTTTTTTTTATAATCACCATCCTAATGGGTATGAAGTGGTATCTCATTGTAGTTTTGATTTCCATTTCCCTAGTGATTAGTGATGTTGAGCATCTTTTCATGTGCATATTAACTCTTTGTATATCTTTTTTGGAGAAATACCTATTCAAGTTCTTTGTTCATTTTTTAATTGGGTTGTTCAGTTTTTTTGTTGTTGAGTTCTTTATATATTCTAGACATGAATCCCTTATCAGATACATGATTTGCAGGTATTTTTTCCCATGCTGTGGGTTGACTTTTCTCTCTTAATAGTGTCCTTTGATACACAAAAGTGTTTAATTTTGATGCAGTCCATTTTTTCTTTGTTGTCTGTGCTTTTGATGTCATAGATAAGAATTTATAGCCAAATCCAATTTCATGAAGCCTTTCCTCTGTGTTTTCTTTTAAGAGTTTTATAGTTTTGGGTCTCACATTTAGGTCTTTGATACATTTTGTGTTAAAGTTTGTATATGGTATAAGGTAAGAGTCCAGCTTCATTCTTTTGGATGTTTATCCAGTTTTCCTGGCACCATTTGTTGAAAAGACTTGCCTTTTCTTTTGTGCAGAACTTTTTTTTTTAATTATTTTTTCTTTACAATTTTTTTTTCTCATTTATATTTTCTATGTGCAGCACTTTTTTGATGCCAGACTTGTTCTGGCTGGAGCCGAGGCTACTTTTTTGGGCTGTCCTCACTCCCACTTATGTGTGCTCAAGGAAGTGTAAAGATATTTGTGAACACAGGGAAGACATAAACTCAAATTTTTCCAACCTCAGGTGGATGAAAAACAAAACAAAACAAAACTCAAATCTATTGTAGAAGCATGGTGGCCCAGTAGAGTATAGCGAAAGTGATTATTGAAATAGTGACTATAGAGAGCTTACTGGAACCTTGGCTAAATCAGTTTCATTTGTTGCAAAATGGGGGTAATGATTAGACCTATGTCGTTTTGTCAAACAGCATAAATGCTGGTATTTTATTATGGCTAAGTCATTGTGGTTAATGCTGATGGGGAGTGCCAAGTACTATGTGTTAAATGCTTTATAGATGTTATCTCATTTAATACAGAAAACAATTTTATGAAGTAGATACTATCATTTTCATAATTTTACCACCTCTGAGCTACTTCTATCATCTGTAAAATAAGGAAAATTTTATCTACCTTGCAGAATGATTGTGAAGATTAAATACAAGTAGTGAACATAAAGGGCTTAGCAAAGAACATGTACATATTAGGTGCTTAACAGCTCCTTTTCTTCAGTCCAGGAAATGATTCTCACCAGCACAAACTGCATTAAAAGGGGGTTCTATTTGGTTGCTAACAATCCTGAATTTCCTGATAATTCCCATTCAAAGTGAATTATAATAGTTATATTGCTCAGATTGGAAAAATCTGATACCATTTATTTATGGGACTAGAATCCCTTGTAATCACTTACCTGCAAGGCCAGTGCAAGGTAACTTTACCATCAAGTACTAGGAAGACTTCTATAGTCATTCCTCTAGAAGTGAACAAGCACTAGCAGCCCTGGAGATAGCCGAATATATATTGTGGTCCAACATGTTAGTAATATTTTAATACTTCTTCATTTGGCTGATAAATGCCATTTCCTTAAACTCTTTTTCATTTTACTTCATTCGTTCACCTCCCTTATTTATTTTTTAAAATAATAATTATAGTGAAGATATACAACTGCTGGAACCAAACTAGAAGAGGCAAGCAGTGCTGAAATTAGTTAATATAGTAGTATAGTTCTTGGTAGTTGTAGTTATTCCGGGTCACACTTTATGGATTTTATTTGGACATTCATTGGATGGATCTAGGCCACATAGCTCTTCTTTAGCTACAGCTAATAAATTAACTGGCAGTGGGATCAAGTCCTGCTCCTTGTTGGCAGCTGGGCCCTCCCTTAGAGCCTTTCTGCAATCCCTTCTTTTATTGCTAATTGACTTCCTAATTCCCCATGGCAGCTGTTGTAAACCTTTTCCACCCTCCTTCATCCCCTTAATCTTCTCCCTGCTCGCAACATACCCCGTGGCAGGTGATTGTGCATCCATAATCAGTTCTCTTTCACACTGCTTTTGGGTCCTCTGCCAGCCTCACCTCATCTCCCTGGGGCCCTTGTCCCCATGTTCCCTCTTCCATCTCCAGGCCATACTCCTTCAGTTACTTCCTGTCATATAGCCTCAGTCTCTCCTCTTCTCTTCCCTTCACCCATAAATAAAATCTTCCTTAACCTACAGAAGCCCCAACCATATTTCCCTTGAAGTGAATTCCTTCTTTCATTTCTATCAAGTTCTTAATTTTATTATTACAAAAATAATATATATTTATAGTAAAAACAATTGGAAAGTACAAATAAACATATTTCAAAAACCCGTGATCAAATTTTTAGAGGTAACCACCAATCTTAACATTTTGGTTTATATCCTTCCAGTCTTCTTTCTATGCATATATAATCATTTATTTCAACATTGAGAGCATTCTGGATGTTATATTTTATAACCTGACACTTTTCTTGTGTCAGTCAGTCTTTTTCTACAACATTATTTTTTAATCACTGCATTAAACTTTCCACTGAATGGATGCATTATAATTTATTTAGCCATTTTAAACCATAACCACAAGGTTATTTCCAATTATTTGCTCTAATTAATGACATACCAGTACAACCTTTGTAATACATCTTTGTATCTATTCCTGTTTATTTCTTTAATACAAATTTCTGAAGGGAAATTACTGAGTACATATTTTAAGTATTTGGATACGTATGTTTTTGCAAAGTGTAAATATTTTGAAAAAGTAGTCTACTATCATCAATTCAACTTTTAATTCACTAAATTCCAAGCAATCTGGGCCCTTCCACCATCACTGAAGCTGTTCTCTTAGAAGTCAAGGCCAATTTCAATTACTAATTACTAGTCTTCTCTGGCCTTATCCTCCCTAATCTCTTTGTAGCAACTGCCATTTTCTATCTTTTCCTTTTAAAAATGTTTTTTAATTCTATTTTACTTGGGTCCTTCCATCTCTGTGATAACACATTTTCAGGCTCTTTCTGCCTAATCTTTTCCTCTCTACATTTTATCCAGATCTTCAACTGTTGAGTTCATGTCAGTGTCACATAAATCTCAGCATAAATCTTAGCATGGCCTGATTTGGGGGTCTGCCTGCCTCTCCAGCCTCATATCTTACCACTCTTTCCCAACTGCTTCCTCCTTATTCCTACATGTACTTTACACTCCAGTCAGTCTGAACTACTTCCCTTGTCTTGAGTTTTTTATGCTTTTGCTCATGTGGTGCTCTGTGCTTGGAAATCCCCCTTTCCCTTCTACATATGATAAAACTTATATCCTTCAAGATTCACCTCTTTTGGTATGCTTCATGGTAACCCCCACACACACTCTTATTTTATGTTCCTTCACCCCTTTGGGTGGCTGAGTGGGTTGACTTTCCTCTATGTTCTCATGTTTATGCTTTTCTCCTTGTGTTGTGTTATCACTGTCTTCTCATCTAGGAGCTCCTGTGGACTTCTGGAAGACAAGAATTTGTCTTTCAGCATTATGTCCTCAGAAATTAGCATGGTGCTTGGCAGCCAGTAGAGACTTGTAGTGAACATCTTCCATCCTTTGGTTAAATCATATCCTGATTTTCTTCTGGGGAACTGTCCACACTGCCATACTCTTGAGCCATAGGTTTGGGTGGAACTGACCTAGTCCCACGTCCAAGGATAGGTCCCTACTGGTTACATTACCCAATCACAGCAAGTGAGAAGAAAACATTTTTTGGAAAGAAAGGTTTCCTTTCTGTTCTGTGGCAGCAATTAAAAGAGATATGTTTCTCTCCCCTTATATGATGTCATATAAAGATTTAAAGTCTAGAATTGTTTATCCATGTTGCTAGCATGAGGGGGTACATTGGAGCTGCTTGAAGGGTGTGTATGGAAGACGAAGCTGTTACCCCAAAAGACAGACTCAGAATGAACCAGCATATACATGTATGTATGTATGTGTTATTTCATATAACAATCACATATGTTGTGTTTCTTATGTGCCAGGCATGGTTCTAAGTGCTTTATAAATATTAACTCATTTAATCACAATCTTATGAAGTAGGCACTGTTATTTTCCCTATTTTATGGTAGAGAAAAGCTATACACAGTAAGGTTAGGTAACTTGCTTGAGGTCACGCAGCTCATAAGTGGGGACCAGTCTTCTGCTGTCATTGTTCGGTGGCACCAAAGGTCTTAAAAGGCAGGGCTTTCTCTGAAGTCAGGTATCTATTCAGTGTGATAACTTTTCATCATTGTCTTTGAAATCTAGGTGTCTGTAGGTTCTGCATCTGGATGCAGAGTTAGGGAACCCCTCAGACCTTGTGCTTTCTTGCCTGTGGCTAATAAACACATAGCCTGTGATCACTGAGCAAGCTTTTATATCAGAAAGCCAGATTTTTAAATGCTCCTTGGTCAGAAAAAGCTAGGCAAGAGTCTGACTCCTCATGTGGTTTATTGGATCCTGGAATATGAGGGTTGGAAGGGGGGGGACCCTTAAAGATGATCCCCTCTGACCCTGTTAGTTACTAATGGGAAAACTGAGGCAAATAGAGGAACTGTGGCCCGCTTGGGTCAAAGAGAGAGTTTGGGATGCACAGGACTGGTGCCTTTCTGAGGATGCCCAGGTGTGGTATGCTTGCTGTACCAGTGGTTTTCAGCCTCTTCCACTTTCCATTTGAGACTTTCCAGAACTCAGAATGTACAAGGCCAGGCCAGAGAGGTAAGGTGGTGATAAGGTTTGGGTCCTATGGCATTGGGACTAGAAGGAAAGAGGCAAAGGTCAGCTCAGACAGAGCCATGAGCAGGATGGAGGCTCTAGTGCCTGCCCTTCCTACCTAGGATCATTCTGAATGAAACTTCCCAGGAAACCTAGAGGTCTTAATGGGCATGTCAAGATCACTTTGAGTCCTCATCTTCCTTGATGTCTCAGGAGTATTTGACACTGGTATCCATTTCCTCCTCTAAACCATTTTTCCTCCAAGGCACTATAACCTCTTGGTTTTCTTCCTACTCCTCTGGCTGTTCTTCCTCTGTCACCTTCACGGGCTCTTCTTCTTCTACTTAATTTTAAAGGCTGGTATCCATCCCAGACCCTTTCTTTTTCTCTTTTGCCATATTCTTCTGTGTGATACCATATATCTGCCTGGTTTAATGATTTACTTGCTGGTATTTCACAAATTTACATCTCCTACTTGTCTGTTTCCAAATATCAGACCCATATGTTTAAGTTACCAGCTGGGCAGCTCCACTTGAATATCCCATGGGCACCTCAGCTCCCACATGGGCAAAATTGCTCTCATTGTTTTCTACCTCTTCTACCTTCCTAACCCAGATCTGTTTTCCCTCATGGTCTCTGTCTCAGAAAAAGTACCACTGCTGCTGGGCACAGTGGCATGCACCTATAATCCCAACTACTTGAGAGGCTGAGGTGGAAGGATCCCTTGAGCCCAGGGGTTCGAGACCAGCCTAGGCAATTTGGTGAGACCCTGTCTAAAAACAAAACAACAAAAACAAAGTACCACCACCCACATAGCATACAATCTTGAAACTCTTTACTTTTCCTTCTCCCCACCCTCACAGCTACTTCTCTGCTTTAAGACGCCTTCATTATCTGCAGTAGCCTTATAACTGGTCTCTCTGCTTCAGACTTACCCCACTCCAACTTGTTCTACACATTGTAGCCAAAATTAACTTTTCATTTTCAAAAAAATATATTTTTAAATTACAAAATTGACACTTATAACAATTTCAAACAACATGCTAGGGTATAAAGTGGAAACCGAAAGATTCCCTGTCCCGTTTCCAACATCAGCATAATGAACAGTTTGATGTATTTCCCATCAGTCTCTTTTCTATACTTACCTAAACAAATGTTAATTGGGCATCTACTATAGGCTGTTTGCCACATTATTTTCCAGCAATGCAGAACTGCCTGTGTTTCTTTGTTCATGTCAGGCTCTAGGTCCCCTCCTTGATTTGCTCATGCTTTCCCCTTTGCTATTCCTTCCTCCAGCCAGTATCTGCACATCTTTTAAGACTCATCTCTTCTGTTTCAATCAGCTGAGGCAGGAAAAAAAAGAAAAATTGATCTCATGTGTTGTCTCCTCCCTGAGGCTCCCAGACCCAGTGGGTAGGTAGGTCCTCCTTTGTCAACAGCACTGCATTACCATGCTGTGGTATTGTGAGCTCTCTTGTACTGGTGTTTCTCTCTGAGGTGGAGCTTCATGAGGAAGAAACTTAGGTCCTTGGTATCTCTTAGAGTTAGTGTAAGACCTAGGATGGAGTGCTCAATTCACATGATTGAATGATTGGTGGCTCTTATTACTGTCCAAGTCTCCTGAAGTGCAAGTGCCATGGGTTGGGAGGAAGTTTTCCAAGGGACAGGACTATGAGCTTTCTGACAGTCAGTAAGAATAGGAAACAGGATGGGTGTGAAGAACAAGAGGAGGATCAAAGAGTAAGCAAAGGAGCTTGATGGTATCAAAGGAGGAAAGGAGTTAACATTTATGAAGGATGTTTTTAATTGGCATTTTGCATATACTATCTTATTTAATCCTCTTAACATTGCCATCCCCATTTTACTGGTGAGAAAATTGAGGATCAGGGTGTAAAGTACCTTGCCCAAGGTTACATCGTGAATAGCAGAGCAAAGGCTCAAACCCAGTTCTACGTGAGTTCTAAATCCAAGCTCTTTTGCACATTGGTGATCAGGTAGGTATGGTATAATCCGCACCTGCCATTTCCCTTATACCGGTTAGGAGCACCTGGAAGAGGTCTGTGTCCAGCAGCTTCTGAACAGACACCTAAAGGCCTTTAGCCTCTGGAGAGATAGTGACAGATCTGACATCCAGGTCTTCAAATACTGTCAGCCTTTTCACTTCCAAATACCCTGAAAGGGCTGCTAAGGCCCTAGAATTTATGCTAGAGTTAGTCTCCTTGGCTCTGGAGAAGGCCAACAAAGGCCACTTTTGAGATGTCTCACCCAGCCCAGCTTTCTCCTAATCTCCCTCAGGCAGCTGTGGCCCTCTGGGGTCTCCATTTAGTTCCTTCCCAGCTCAGATCAGCCCTGCTTGCTGTGTGATTTTAGGACCTGTCAGCCAGAGCACACTCATGGGGCAGAGTCATCTCTGCAGGCCCATCTATGCTTTGGGTGCTCCTTGGCAGTTGTGAGCACCTTGGGATTGAGGCAGACACTGCAGAACGGGGTAGAAGGCGACGGGCTGTGGCAGTATGGTGCTATGTACAGGGGGAGGCTGGTTCACAGGGAATGCTAAGCTAGTCCTTCAGTCCACAAATGTTTACTGACACCACCTAGGTATTGTTTAGTTCTTGAGGGCAGCGATGACAGCCCTGAGAGAGGGGTACTGATGATAATAATAATAGCTACTTTTTATCCAGACTGTCTGTATGTTGGAGGCCATATATATGCTCTGTCATGTAATTCTCCAATAACTCTGAAAAAGCTGTTAATAGCTGTGTTTTATGGATTATAAAATTAGACAATAAAAAACTGAAGCTCAGAGAGGTTGCCCAAAACCGTTGAGGGACAGAGTTGGGATTTGAATCCAATCCCAGGTCTGTTTATCGCAAGCCTATGCTAAACTGCCTGGAAGATATAAATTCCATCCCATCATCAGAGAGCTCACAAACTTTGTCTGTTCTCTGCCCACCCATTCAGAATGATCTCTTGTCACTTGGTACTCCAGGCATACTGAAATACTAGCAGTTCCTGCGTGCATTGTGCTATCTCTTCCTTCCAAGCTCTGCACATGTGTTCCTTCTGCCCGGAATGCCTTCTACCCCCCTCGCCCCCCTTTTCCTGTTAACTCCTTTTATTCCTTCAGGTCTCAGCTTGCCTGTGACCTGGCTTTCCAGTCCAGAGGACTTCACACTTCTGCTGAGTAGGGGGCATTTGCTGATTAGCTCCCCACTTCTATTTTCCTTTTTCTCTTACAGGCAGTTCTTGGACTCCCATTTGGGAAATTCATTCCTCCCCCATAGTTAGCCTCCTAGTATAACTGACTCCTCTTCCCCAGCTCAAGGGATGGGTCTGATTGTTTAAGCCAATCAACATGTCCCATTCTGCTTGCCACTGTGATCAGTTCAGGGATGGGGGCATACTCAGAACTAATGAAACAAGGACTAAGTAAAGATTTTAAGAGTTACCAGGAGAGTTGCATTCTTTTCTGTGAGACTGAATGAAGGAGGATGTAGGCATATGGCCTGGCTATGGGCCACCTAGAATTTAATAGAAATGTGATTTAAGGGGTGACAGTCTGATGGTAGGGGACTTAATGGCTATTTCATTACAAGTAGGATATCTGGGCCCCCATATTTACTCTTTGTTTACTCTCAACTTTTTTAGAACCTTGAGCAAGGAAGAAGTGTGTTATTTCTTCATGGAGGACTTTTTGGAGTCTCAACATAATCTTTGCAGACACACACGTACAAACACATGCATACACACACATATGCACAAGGTTTTGGGGGTCATGTTAATATAATCTTTGGATTGTATTTACCTACTTTTTAATAAAAATGAACTTTTTGTTATCTGTATTATGAATATTTTTCCAGATATTTTATTTCTCTATGGCCTTTGTTGATAGTACAAAAGTTGTAAACATTTATATAGTCAAATATGTCTTTCATCTCTTTTAGAGCCTCAGAGTTTCTAGTCTTTTTTAGAAAGTTTCTAGTCCTCTATCCTCAGTTTGTATGTATAGTTTCCAAAACTTTCTTGCAGTACTTTTTTTTACTGTTTTACTCTTTACTTTTTGTTGTTCATTTGGGATTTATTTTTGTACAAGATTAGAGTCCATTTTTAGTTTCTTCAATATGGATAACCAGTTGTGCCAGCATCATTTATTAAATGGTCTATTCTCATATAACATGGTGACTATGTTAATAAAAATTTATTATTTTCTTGAAAATTGCTAAGAGAATAGGTGTTAAGTGTTCTCATCACAAAAAAAATGATAGTATGTGAGGTAATGGATATGTTAATTAGCTTGATTTAGCCATTCCACAATGTATATACACATATCAAAACATTATGTTGTATAGCATAAAAGATGTCCATTTTCTTTCCTACCAAATTGGACTTGGAGAGATACATCATGGTAACTTTTTATAACTACTGCTATTGACTATGGATTTTCTATTTTGTTTTAAGGATCTATTTCTCCCTTTTAAAGTTATTACTATTATTTTTGAGACAGGCTTTTATGCTGTTGCCTGGGTTAGGGTGCAGTGGCATCATCGTAGCTCACTACAACCTTAAATTCCTGAGCTCAAGGGATCCAGTTTTACTGATCTAGTTCTGTATTTCTGTTTGACTTTATAATATGTTCTGGTAAGGCACAACCCCTTTACTGTTCTTCTTTTTATAATTTTGTTAGCAATTTTCAGTCATTTATTCCTCATATGAATTTTTTAAATTTTCAAATAGACCATTTTGTTCTGGATTCACATGAATTTTTATAAAATTCAATAAAAAACATTGTTGGCATTCTCTCTTGCCACTCTGTGCCCCAGGCATACTGAAATACTAGCAATTCTTGCGTGTGTTATGTTATCTCTAATTGTTGTAATTGGAACTAAATATATATATATATATTTTTTGAGGAAACTGACATTTTAAAGTTAGATCTTCTCCAAGAACACAGCATAGGTTTCTATTCTGTAGATATTATATCTTCTGATATATTTTCTTCATTTAAGTGCTATCTTTTTTATTAAATAGATCTCCAAGTGTGTTATAATTTTGGTTGCTTGAATGTAATACGTTCCCCATTTCCTTTGCTAGTGCTTGCTGATAGATTAGGGAAAATTTGTCAATTCTTAAATGTTTATCTTGTATCCAGCCACCTAACTAAAGATTGTAAGGTCACTTGGTGAGACTGGGGAAGGAGTGGCAGTTAACTTTGTTGGAGTCTGGGGGCACAGGGATGGCTTGGCCTGGAGTCTGAGTGGGCGAGGAAAGGAAGCAGACTAACGACAAGCAGAAGAACTGATTGTGTATATAGGGCACTGTGTTAGGAGGAGTAAGTTCCCCTGAGCAGCTGCAAGTAATCGAGACCAAATAACAGTGGATAAAACAGAATGACATTTATTTTTCTCTCATGTAAAAGAAAATCTATTGTAAGCAATCCAGGTTCTACAGTTCTCAGGGACCCAGACTGCGTCTAGCTTTCTGTTCTTTCATCCTTTAGGTATGGCCCTTGTCTTCATGGTTCAAGATGAATTGTAGCCATCACATCCATGTTCCACACAGAAATATGGAGAAAGGAGAAGAAACAAAGGATATATATCTAAGGTATTATCTGGTATATCTTTTTTTTTTTTTTTAAGAGACAGGGTCTCACTCTGTTGCCCAGGCTGGAGTGCAGTGGCACCATCATAGCTTACGGTAACCTCAAACTCCTGGGCTCGACCGATCCTCCTGCCTTGACCTCCCCCAAAGCACTGGGATTACAGGTGTGAGCCACCATGCCTGGCCCTAGGTGTATCCTAAAGAAATTTCCTAGAAGCTGCCACACAATAATTTTACTCACATCCTACGGCCAGAACTGAGTTGTGTTGCCATGTCTTGCTCTGAAGGATGCTGGGAAATAGTTTTATTCTAGATTAGATTCTAAAAATTATTAAGATTTTTATTGAAAATCAAGATTCTAATATGGTGAGAATAGATATATTAGGGTTGACAGCTGGCATCCTCTGGCAGCCACACATTTGTGGGGAGGTGGCCACATGTGGTTTTCTTCTGTGGTTCTTAGCTGCCAGTGCAGAAGGAATAGGCAGATGGCACATGGTGCAGGGGGCTGAGGGGTTGAGGGGCAGCAGAAGAATATGGATGCCAGTCATGGAGGGTATGGGCGAGAGAATAGTTTAAACTGCGTTGGAAAGGAGAGAATGCTATTTGGGGGATGATGGACTAGGAGGAGGAGGACAGATCAAGGGACTAGTGATCTCAAAGGGATTGAAAACCAGATGACAGCTAGAGGGCTGGGAGGCTATGTCAAAGAATGGGGTATTTGGCAGTGACAAGGTCAACAGTGTGGCTGATGGACATGGAAGGGAGACCAAGGTCACTCAGTGTAAGGAAGGTAAGGCATGGCATGGGACAGTCCTCTCACTGCACATTGGATTCCAGGAAAATGGCAGGAGTGAAGGGACAGAGGAATACAGGGAAGGTGGTGTAGCCAGATGGTATGAACACCAAGGTAGAAACATGGGTGAGAAGAGTAATGGTCTAGAGGGGCACAGGAATGTGAGGACACTAACCCCATCTTCTGGCCTCTTCTGCTGACTCAGGTAGATACAAAGGTGTGGGAGAATAAAAAGCCATCACTGAAGATAGCTGCAGGAGACACCTGTGATCGGAGAATGACCAGGTCTCAGGGAGGGCCAAGACAAGGAGAGAGCCTCTTATGAAAAGGGGAGAGAAGAAGGGGATTGATTTGCCATGGAATGAAGATCCACTGGGCACCAAGGGAAGCTTTGCAGGGAAGGGGAGCAGCTGGCATTTGGGAGAGGAGAACAGAGAACAGTGTGGGGATGAGAATGTGAGAAAGAACAAATGAGAAGGCTTATATTTGGGATGGTGACTAAAGACCACAAAATGTAACATCTGGCTATGAGGGGTTCACACAGATCTGTGGGGTCAGGTTGTCTTGGGGAAGACCTAAGCTGTGGCCCTGGAGCAAACCACAGGTTGGAGTAGGGCTGCTGCCTTGTGGGACAACTCAGGGATAGGCCCTTGGTGGTCAGACGCCACACCAGGAATTTTCAAAGGCCTAAATGTGGAGCAGTCACAGGCCACAAAAGATCCTTTCTTCCTTCAAAGCCTTCATTGCCTTGTTCCTAAGGATGAAGTCTGAACCTAAAACAACTGTCACTCATTCTGTCAGCTGCTAGAGACAACCCCAGCTTCTCGACAATGCCAAGAATCATGCTCTTCTAACATCCATTTTGATTTAAAATCTTTTGTGTTTGAGATGGACTTTTCTCTGTTGACAATGGGCCGGGTTTGGCCTACTCATTAGGTGTGGAACTCCTGGCTTGTGGTAAAACCTGATTGGAAAACAATATAAACATATTTCCTGGTAAGTGTATAAATATATATAGATGTTGGTTGTTCCCCTCCCTACCACCAGCACACACCAAAGCAGAAGCAATTTGAAGCAATTCAGACATGCTCAGCATCTGGTCCTCATAAAAGGTCTCGGGTGAGTCATGATTCTGCACCAGCAGAGAGGGCTTGTCTTGCTTGTGGAAAGAATTGTATTTACCTCCCATTGTACCTGTGACCCTTTCTATTGCTTTATGATGATCAGTCTGATTTGTGTGCAAAGAGACTAGTAATACAAGAATTTGGGGGGGAGGAGGAGAAGAGGAGGAAGACTCAGACAGCTACATATTCAAGGAAAAATCAGCAGTTTTGAGGAACCAGCTAAAAAGCAGAGTAAAAAACCTTGGTTTATAAGTTAGGAGATGGCACCCTTCTAGCTATAGGCCACTCAATCTGTTGGCATCTCTGTTTGCTCATGTGACAAATGGGACCAATAATGACTGCCCTATCCAGTTGAGAGGAAAGGAGAGATTGTTTGAGAGCACTGCTGGGTGCCACTTGTGGACTGAGCTCCTTACATATGCCATCTTATGTAATGCCCAAGACAACCCTCTGAAGAAAGTGCCATTAAATAACTCTTTACCTGAATGAACTGAGACTTGAGAGGCTGCAGCCTGTCAGTACTCAAACCCTTATCTATTTGGCTCAAAATCCTGTGTTTTCCCTCGTATCTTATGCCAAACAGTGATGTCAAAGGATACATTATGATCTCACCCTGGGAAGGGGAAAAGCACAAAGTGGCTTCCCTGCTCTAAGGCGGTGAGTCCCTGTGTCCTTGGCCCCCACAGAAGGCCCATCCAAGCCCAGTTATGTTTCCTTAGAACCCCGTGTTCTGCGGTGGGAGCAGAGGGGTTGTTAATCTGATAAACGTCTTCCTGCTAAGATGGGAGGGGGAGCTAACGTGTTGCTGTATTGCCCTCCTGAATGGCAGGTGGAAAATGCCAGTGGCTTTACCCAAAGAAGTACTCTAGGACTATGATCTGAAAGGATGAGGGCTTTGGGGTCAGTTAGGCCTGGGTGGGGGTCTTGGCTCTGTTTCTTGCTAGTAGTGTGACCTTAAGTTGTCTGACCTTTCAGTTTCATCACCAGTAAAGTGTGGGTAACAATCATCACCATAAAGGGTGGATGTGTTATAAATATTAAATGAGGTAATGTGGGAAATGTGCCTAGCACTGTTATACACAACTGAGAAAAAAGTAGCTGTTGTTTTCATGGAGGAGGTAGGAAGACGTCCAGTGGAGCTATTTGGTCATTTTTGCGTCCCAAACTCCATATCCACATCGTGGTGAATTCATTTAAGTAAATTCACTCTAAACACTCTACTGTGTAAGCTTCCAGGAACAAGCAGGTATGAGACACTCTGTGTGTCTTTGCCCTTGTAGAGCTCACAGCTGAGCTGGCACCATGTGGCAGGGATGTATCTGTTATAGTCACAGAGCGGACAGGGGTTGGGAATATAAGCCTGACCACCTCAATGGGATCTCTTAGAGAGTATGGCATTTTAAAATCCAAGCCTCCTCTCCAGGTATAACAGGGGCTCTTGCTGTGGAGTTGTGGGGCACACTCCTTCCTTGGTGGAGACAGGAAAGGCTGGCATGCCAGACTGCTGGAAGGAAGAGGGGGAGGAGGAGGCAACAGTGGCCTGGGGGTAGGTGGTTGAACAAGCAGCCCTGGAAGTACTTCCCATTTGGTGCTAGCAAAAACCCACCACCTTTGGTAGAGACAAGACTGATGGTTCCAGCTCAGAGTTTATGGGATAATATACTTGTTATCTGAGGCATTTATAGAATATTAGGTGTTGCCATATCTGCCAGGGATGGTAAATGTGGCAATGACCTGTTCCAGCTCCCGGCCCACTGACTCACCAGTCATCTTGACATTGGGAAGGTCAGTGAGCACTCTGGACCTCTCCTGGGAGGCAATAAGTTGCGTGCCTGAGTCCAGGCATAGAATTTGGAAAAAGAGCTCAATGCCAATCAGCTTGGCAGGAGCCCAAGGTACAGCTGTCCAGAGGATTAAGTAAAGGTAGATACAGTGTTCACCTTCCTAGGCTTTCCAGATCTTCTATGCTCTAGCCCCTCCTCATCTCACCCTATCCCACTATCCTGCTTGTTCCCCAACAACCAATACTCACATCAAGCTAGCAGGCAGGTTCCTAAAGAGCCCTCAGACACATGGAAGCTCATTCCCCCTTGATTTTGTTCAAGATCAGATCCCTACTGTTTCACTTTTCCTTAGCCATAGTTAGGCTCACCTCTCAAGGCTAGCTGTCATTCTTCCTCCCCTAGAAAGTCTTCCTTAAGTTCTATAGCACATGGTGACCTTTCTCCTCTTGGATCTCCCCATTTTAGTAACTGTTCATTAATAATCTCATTCATTAATTCATTCAATACATGGCAAGTCTTACCTGTTCTATATGTAAAACAGTCTCCAAATCTATCCAGTTCTATCAGCACTGTTTCTACCCTAAGTCACTTCTTGCTTGGATTATTATTTATTTATTTTTAAATTTAAGAATATTATGGGGTACAAATGTTTTGGTTACATGGTTTCATTTGTGCTGCTTAAACATGAAACCATAAGAATTCTAGAAGAAAATGTTGGAAAAACTTTCTAGATGTCAGCCTAGGCAAAGAATTTATGAAGAAGACCCCGATAACAATCACAGCAACAACAAAACTAAATAAATGGGGCTTGATTAAATTAAAAAGCTTCTGCACAGCCAAGAAAACAATCAATAGAGTGAATAATCTACAGAATGGGAGAAAATATTTGCATGTTGTACAGCCGATAAAGGATTAAGTATCACCAGTATCTACAAAGAACTCAAGCAAACCAGCAAGAAAAATCAATCCCATTAAAAAGTAGGCAAAAGACATGAACAGAAGCCTTTCAAAAGAAGATAGACTAATGGGTAATAAACATGAAAAAATGTTCAATGTCACTAATCATCAGGGAAATGCAAATGAAAACCACGATGAAAAATCACCTAAGCCCAGTGAGAATGACTTTTATCAAAAAGTTGCTTGGGGCCAGGTGCGGTGGCACATGCCTGTAATCCTAACACTCTGGGAGGCCAAGCCGGGCGGATTGCTTGAGGTCAGGAGTTTGAAACCAGCCTGAGCAAGAGTGAGACCCCATCTCTACTATAAATAGAAAGAAATTAATTGGCCAACTAATATATATAGAAAAAATTAGCCGGGCATGGTGGCGCATGCCTGTAGTCCCAGCTACTCAGGAGGCTGAGGCAGCAGGATTGCCTGAGCCCAGGAGTTTGAGGTTGCTGTGAGCTAGGCTGACGCCACTGCACTCACTCTAGCCTGGGCAACAAAAGTGAGACTCTGTCTCAAAAAAAAAAAAAAGTTGCTTGGATTATTAAATACCCTTGTAACTAGTTACTCTGCTTTCACCCTGGATCTTTTCAACCCCTCAATACCACATGCATCATCTAGTGATCTTTTATAAAGGTAAATTAACTCCTTAATTTACCTGACGCAGGACGATTGCTTGAGTCTAGGAGAGTTTGAGGTTACAGTGAGCTATAATGGTGCCACTGCACTCTAGCCTGGGTGACACAGTGAGACTCTGTCTCAAAAAAAGAAAAAAAAGACAAGAAACAATGGTGAAAAATTTTCTGAATTTGATGAAAATGCTAAAAGATCCAAGTAGCTTAATGAACCCCATGCAAGATAAACCTACATACACACAAACTCACACCAAAACACACAAATTGCTGAAAAACAGTGTGAGAAAAATCTTAAAAGGAGGCAGAGAGAAAAACGACACAGTATGTACAGAAAAACAAAGATAAGAATTACTGTGGACTTGTCATCTAAAGCTATATAAGCTGGGAGGCAATGGAATGGCATATTTAAAGTGCCAAAAAAAAAAAATTGGAAACAAGTGAAAATATCCTTCAAAAGTGAAGACAAAATAAAAAGCTTTTCATACAAAAAAAAACTGGAAAGACTTGTTGTCAGTAGGCTTGCACTATGACAAATAATGAAAGAAGTTATTCATGTAGAAAAAATATCAGATGGGAACATGGTTCTACAAAAAGGAGTGAAGAGTGCTTTAAATGTTATATATGTGGGTAAATATAAGACTTTTCCCCTTCATTTTATAATTTATTTAAAATAGAGGTGACTATTTGAAGCAAAAATTATAACAATGTGTGGTGAGGTTTAGACCATATGTAGAAGAGAAATGTAAGCACAAAGAATGGGAGAGATGAAATGGCAGTATACCATTATGAGGTTGTACATTATGTGTGAATTGATCTAACTGTATTTAAAGATGCAGTGTGATAATTAAAATATGTATATTTTAAGTCTTAAAGCAACCACTAAAAAAAAGAAAAGAAGTGCAGCTTCAGTAGTAAAGATAAAATGGAGTGCTAAAAATACTCAATTAACAAAATAAGGTGGAAAAAGGACAGAACCAAATAAAAAATAAATACTAAGTAGGCAGAGTTAAACCCAACCATATTAAGTTATATTAAATATAAATTATGTAAAAAATTATAAGGTAGAGATTGTCAGACTAAGGGAATAAAAAAGCAAGACTCTATGCACTGTCTATTGGAAATTTACTTTAAATTTACAGGTACAGGTAGTTTAAAAGTAAAAGGATGGAAAAATTATACCATGCAAACATCTATTATAAGAAAGCTAGAATGGCAGGCCGGGCGCGGTGGCTCACGCCTGTAATCCTAGCTCTCTGGGAGGCCGAGGTGGGCGGATCGTTTGAGCTCAGGAGTTCGAGACCAGCTCTCGCAAGAGCGAGACCCCATCTCTACTATAAATAGAAAGAAATTAATTGGCCAACTAATATATATAGCATGGTGTCGAATGCCTGTAGTCCCAGCTACTTAGGAGGCTGAGGCAGCAGGATTGCTTGAGCCCAGGAGTTTGAGGTTGCTGTGAGCTAGGCTGATGCCACGGCACTCACTCTAGCCTGGGCAACAAAGTGAGACTCTGTCTCCAAAAAAAAAAAAAGCTAGAATGGCCATATTAATATCAAACAAAGTATACCCTAGAACTAGAAATGTCACTTGGTAGAAAAAGGTCATTTCATAACAACTCAGTATAATTCATTAAGAGGACATACCAATTCTAAATGTGTGTGTATCCAGTCACAGAGCTTCAAAAATACATGCAACAAAACTGATGGAACTGAAAAGAGAAAAAGACTAACCCACAATTATAGAGATTTCAGCATTCTTTCAAGAACTGATAGAAAAAACTGACAAATTTAGTATGTCAAGATATGAACAACACTACCAACCAACTTGATCTAATTGTCATTAACAGAACATTCCATCCAAAAACAGCAGAATACATATTCAAGTACAAATGAAATATTTATCAAACTAGGCTATACTCTGAGCCATAAAACAAGTCTCAATAAATTTAATTAATTATTAAATTAATTAGAGACAGGGTCTTGCTCTGTTTCCCAGGCTGGTCTTGAACTTCTGGCCTCAAACAGTCTTCTTGTCTCAGCTTCCCAAAGTGCTACAGGTGTGAGCTACTGTGCCCAGCCTATCAAATTTAAAATGACTGAAATCATACGGAGTATATTTTTCCATTTTTGATAAGACTGGAATTAAAAGTTAATAACAGAAAGTTATTTGGAGAAAACAACACACCTCTAAATAACCTAAGAGTAAAATAGGAAATCACAAAGGAAATTAAAAAGCATTTTGAATTGAATGAAGATGAAAATATTAATACAATTTTTCAAAATTTGTGGGATGCAGGTAAGGCAGTGCTTAGAAGAAAATTTATAACTCATCATAGAGAGGAAGAAAGGTCTCCAACCAGTGATCTAAGCTTCCATCTTCAGAATCCAGGGCAAGAGGAGCAATGTGAACCAAAAGGAAGTAGAAGGAAGAAAATAGAGATCAGAAAGCAATGACCAGAAAACAGAAAAATAGAGAAAATCAAGTAAAAAATCATTTTAAAAATGAGTAAAATTTATAGACTGATCAATAAAAAAGTAGATTCAAATTACCAGTATCTAGGAAAGAAAATACTAATGAGATCCTACTATAATTAAAGGGACAGTAAGAATATTATAAATGACTACACATATACATTTGAAAACTTAGATGAATTGAACAAATTCTTTGGAAGACACAAATTTCCAACAGTGACTCAAGAAGTACTCCTGAATATCTACATTTCAATGAAAGTAATTAAACTCATCATTAGGAATTTTCTCACAAAGAAAATTCCTAGGTTCAGGTGGTGTCACTGGTAAATTCTATCAAATACTTAAGGAAGAAATAATACCAATCCTTCACCCATGCAGAAGTTTCCCAAAATAGAATTGGGCAATACACTTTCCAATTCATTTTATGAGGCCAATGTTACTTTGATTTCAAAATCAGACAAAGACATTTCAAGAAAAATTACCAACAAATATCCTTCACTGGCAAAATCCTTAAACTACCAACAAAATGAATGCAGCAGTATACAAAGAGGAAAATACACCATGATCCAGCAGGGCCTATCCCAGGAATACAAGGTTAGTTTAACATTTAAATATCAATAAGTACAATTTACAACCTTAGCAGAAATGAGGGGGAAAAAACCTATGATCATCTCTATAGATACATTAAAAGCCTTTAGCAAAATTCAACACACATTTATGATTTAAAAAGACAAAAACTGTGTTTACTTTGGCAGCACATATACTAAAATTGGAATGATACAGAAAGATTAGCATGGCCCCTGTGTAAGGATGGCACACAAATTCGTGAAGCATTCCATATATATTTTTTTAAAGACAAAAATCTCTCAGTAAACGATGAATACCAGGGAACTTCTTGAACCCAATAAAGGGTCTCTTTGAAAAACTTATAGCTGACATTATACTTAATAGTGAAAGACTCAGTATTTCTAAGGCTGGGAACAAGGAAAGGATGTCTGCTTTCACCACTTACATTAATGTTTTTCTGAAAGTCCTAGACAGGGAAGTAAGGAAAGAGATAGATTAGCAGAAAGGTACAGTTATCTTTATTTGCTGATGACATGATTATGTATATAGAAAATTCTAAGGATTCTACAAAAACTAATAGAACTAATAAGTAGTAGGGAAAGTAGTAAGAACCTTTATTCTGTAAACATCTTTATTTTTATTGCAAACATGAGTAGCTGGCTTTCTTGGTGAGTATGTTACTTTCCTCAGAAAATTAAAGGCCTTAATCACAGGGAGAACAAAAGCAGTGTTTACTGGTTTTATTGATTGATCCTTACAGAAGTGGGTTAGAAAAGTCTTCAGTAATAGCCTCCTGTCCCAATTGGTAAATATTCCTTCTTTGCCCTTGAGGCGTCTTTGAGAAATTCCTAAAGCTATTGAGCTGTTTTCTCAAACTCTGAAGAGCCAAAGGGCTGCTCTGTGGTGCCATGGTCTCTCAACCTATAATGAAACATGGAAGCTCCAAACAAAAAAAAATTCTCAGCTTTAAAACCAAAGGGTACTCTGTTATGACTCAAACCAGGATCCCCTCCACAAACTCAGCTCTCCCTGTGGTGATGACCCTGTTCTGCAACGGAAGTTGGGGTGGAGAATCTGTTCCGCTCACCCAGATAGGCTGACTGCCCTAATCCCAAGAGGGTTTTGATCAAAAGAGTATTTTGAGCTACCTGTCTTTCTCTTCAAAGCTCACTGGGCTTTTTTGTTGCTTAGTAGGATGAGCCATAGATAAGGAATTTGAGAATAGGGCTCTACCAATTGCTCTGCTAAAACTGGCTGATCTTATATAAGGTAAATCTCTCTGGATCTTAGTTTGTGCTTTTTTAAAGTGAGGGATTTAGAGAATATCAATGATTCTCAAACTTTTTTCTAGTAGCACGACTCTTTGTACAAAGGAAAGCTTACCTGGATGCCCAATATGGAGAAAAGAGGTTAGAGCCTGTCTGGTTGACTTTGAAGGTGGACTCTTTCTCCCCACACAGCCATAGTGAATGTGACTATCTAAAATCCTGTGGTTCCTGCCACTGCAAAGATGACTAATGTATAAATGGGACAATGTGAGAAAGACAAGGAGGTAGGGATGTGGGAGTGAGCAAGGTAACAGATCATAGGCTATGTTTTTCCATGTCAAGAATAACAGAAGATATTAGTAAATTGTTTCTCTGAAAAGTCTTATAAATTATGACATGAAATTAAGTTATACGTGTGCCAACTTCAAAATAATACAGTACCTGAAGTAGACACTATCCTGGCTGTAGGATCCTGAGTAGGTAGGGGTCAGACGGGCATCCAGAGGACTGGCTTTTGCTGTTCATCTAAATAATAAAAGCTTTCACTGCTGCAACACTTCATTTTATTTGTATTAATATCTTATTTTTGTCACAGACCCTATAGGGTTGTTTGGGTCTAGGGTCACCCAGAAAAGAACCAGTTTCCACTTTAATTATACAAACTAGAGCTAGGTGACTGAGAACTTGCTTTTGGTTTGCAAGACATAGCGAGTTTTGCAAGCCCTAAGGGAGTACAGAATTTCCTGAAGATGTTACAAGGTGGTTGGCTTTCTTCTGAAGTCATGCAATATTCTCCTTCACTTTAGTTATGAATGCGGAGGTGCCCTTAGGAAGCAAAATGAAAACTAGCACCTTGGAGTGGGCTTTTCTTCATGGGCCCAGAGGTGAGGCCATCTCATTTAGAGGGAAGAGCTTGTGCTGCTGCTTTCATTTAAAGGTATTTTGATCCAATTCCACCTTCTAACTCCTTCATTGGTAATCAGTTTTCTAAAATAGTATTTTTGGTGAGGGAAGGACAGGCAAAGTGTTTAAAATTTAGAGAGGTGGATGGCCGAGAAGATTTTACAAAAGTTCATATTTTGCTAGTTTAATTTGGAAAAGGACAGAGGAATTCTCATTTCATCAGGGCATTTCTTCATCAGGAATCACACAGACCTCAGACTCAGGCCTCTTTAGGTACATTTTACATGGAAGTCAACCCTGCCCCAACCCCACCCTCAGTCCTACAGAGGTGGGCTTCTAGACTTACTCTTTTTCTACCAGAGCTTTTTTTGTTTCTTGAGAAAGAGTTTAACTTTGTTGCTGCGGCTAGAGTGCAGTGGTGTCAGCCTAGCTTACAGTAACCTCAAATCCCTGTGCTCAAGTGACCTTCCTGCCTCAGCCTCCCAAGTAGCTGAGACAAGTGTCATCATGCCTGGTTAATTTTTATATTTTTAGTAGAGACAGCAGCTCAGTCTTGCTCAGGCTGGTCTTGAACTCCTGAGCTCAAGCAATCCTCCTGCCTCAGCCTCCCAGAGTGCTAGGATTATAGGTATGAGCCACCATGCCCTGGTCATAAAAGCTATTTAGAATTCAAGGAGCAAAAAGAGTTTTCATAAGACATTTCTTCCCATTCTTTAGAACTTGGGAATTCACAAGAAAACCTGGGGTTTTGCTTTATTGAAGGCTACACTTTATTTCAATGATGAAGAATGCCACATAGGGACCAGGGAATGGAGTTCTGGAGAGGCGAGGTGTTCAGGTTTTGAGTCAGCAGGTCACATGACCGAATCACAGATTGTGTCAGATACCCAAGGCCTTGGGAACCAGCTGCTCAAATCTTGTCAAGGTTGAGAGCTTAGCAAATGGCAATATCAGTGTTTAGAGGGATTGCACAATACCTTGGAGAGTTAGTTTAGGTGAGCTGGAGCTCAGTGTGTATCAAGGTTCTGGAGAAAGTATGGGAGAAGTTAGGAAGAGAATGAATATGAAAAGGGAGAAAAATAAAGAAAATTAACTTCATAAGTTATTCATTTGTAGAGTTTGGTATACTTTTCTTCCTGTCTGCTTGAAAATACATTACTGCCCAGGGTTCTCCTCTTTTTAGCTGGCTATGAACCCCAGTTAGAACTATCTTCTTACTCATGTTTGCTGCTTTTATGCATTTTCCAATTTCAGACTTCTGTGTCTTAAAAAGAACACACCCTGGTATCTTTCCTGCATCTGGACCTTTCCTCTTGAGTGGGCCCCTGCCTCAGCTGCACCTCTTCCTTTCTACCCCCATCTCATAAGCTTGATCCATCTTTCTAGGCCATCACAAGTCCCCTTCCATCTCTGACCACCATAGCATACCCTATGCCTTTTAGGTGGTGTGACCATATAGTTCATTACCATAATACTTTTGGAAGTAAAAGGGGGTGTTTTCTTTTTTTAAAGACAGTGTTCTGTCATCCAGGCTGGAGTATAGTCGTGTAATCATAGCTCACTGTTAACTTTAAACTCCTGGGCTCAAGCAGTCCTCCTGGCTCAGTCTCCTGAGTACTGGAGACTACAGGCGTGTGCCTGGTTCATTTTTTTATTTTTGTGGAGATGGGGTCTCCTTATGTTGCCCAGGCTGATCTTGAACTCCTGGCCTCAAGTAATCCTCCTGTCTTGGCCTCCCAAATTGCTGGGATTACACGTGTAAGACACCGTGCCAGACCAGGGGATGCTTTTAATCAAGAATAATGCTGGTTTACAGAGCATTGTATCCCCAAACCACTGAATACATATTTTTCTCATCAGCTCATGGAACATTCTCTAAGATTAACCATATCCTAGGCCACAAAGCATGTCTCTAGAAATTTAAAAAAACAGAAATTATACTATGCATCTTCTCAGACCACAGTGGAATAAAATTAGAAATCAACTCCAACAGAAACTCTCATCTCTACACAAAGTCATGGAAACTAAACAACCTTCTACTGAACGACGCGTTAAGGAGGAAATTAAAATGGAAATCAAAAGATTCTTTGAACTAAATGATAAAGGAGATACAGTTACCAAAATCTGTGGGACACAGCTAACGCAGTCAGAGAGGAAAATTTATATCCATAAATGCCTACGTCCAAAAAGACAGAAAGATCACAAATCAACAATCTAATGACTCATCTCAAAGAACTGGAAAAGGATGAGCAAACTAACCCCAAACCCAGCAGAAGAAAATAAGAAAGATCAGAGCAGAACTAAATGAAATTGATAACAAAAAACTATATGGAAGATTAATAAAACAAAAAGTTGGTTCTTTGAAAAAATAAAATTGACATACCTCTTGCTAGATTAACAAGCAGCAGAAAAGAAAGAACTCTAATAAGCTCCATCAGGAATGAAAAAGGAGAAATTACAGCTGATGTCACCAAAATACAAAATATCATCTATGAATACCATAAAAACCTGCACATAAACTTGAAAATGTGGAGGAAATGGACAAATTCTTAGAAACACACAGCCTCCCTAAGCTCAATCAGGAAGAAACAGAATTCCTGAACAGACCAATATCAAGTACTGAAATTGAAGCAGCAAAAAACCTTCCTAAAAAGAAAAGTCCCAGACCAGATGGTTTCACATCCAAATTTTACCAGACCTACAAAAAAGAACTGGTGCCTACCCTGCAGAAATTATTCCTCAACACTGAGAAGAAAGGAACCTCCCCAACACATTTTATGAAGCCAACATTGCCCTGATACCAAACCTAGGAAAGGATGCAACAAAAAAGAAAACTATAGACCAGTATCCCTTATGAATATATATACAAAATTCTCAACAAAATCCTAGCAAACTTAATTCAGGTGATTATTAAAAAAAATAATAATAATCCATCACAACCAAGTGGGCTTCATCCTAGAGATGCAGGGATGGTTCAACATATGCAAATCTATAAACATAATTCACCACATACATAGAAGCAAAACCAAAGACCATATGATCCTTTTGATAGATGCAGAAAAAGCATTTCACAAAATTCAGCACCCTTTTATGATAAGAATGCTTAACAAAATAGGCATAGATGGGACTTACCTAAAAATGATAAAAGTCATGTATGACAAACCCACAGCCAACATCATACTGAATGGGGAAAAATTGAAAGCATACCCAGTTAGAACTGGAACCAGATAAGGTTGCCCTCTAACACCACTTCTATTCAACAAGTGCTGGAAGTCCTAGCCAGAGCAATCAGACAAGAGAAGGAAGTCAAAGGCATACAACTGGGGGCAGAAGAAGTCAAACTATCATTCTTTGCTGACAATATGATAGTATATTTAGAAAACCCCAAAGATTCTGCCATGAGACTACTGGAATTGATAAACCAAATGCAGCAAAGTCTCAGGTTACAAAATCAATGTACAGAAATCAGTAGCATTCCTATATACACCAACAATAATTAGACTGAGAACCAAATCAAAGACTCAATACCCATCACAATAGCAACAAAGAAAATAAAATACCTAGGAATATATTTAACTAAGAAAGTAAAAGATCTCTACAGGCAGAACTATGAAACACTGAGGAATGAAATAACGGGGGACGTGTAAACTGGTGGAAAACCATACCATGCCACAGGTTGGCAGAATCAACATTGTTAAAATGTCTATACTACCCAAAGTGTTCTACAGATTCAATGCAATCACTATTAAAATACCAACATTATTTTTTACAGATCTAAAAAGCATAATTCTATGCTTTGTATGGAACTAGAGAAGACCCCGTATAGTAAAAGCAATCTTAAGCAAAAAGAACAAATTGGGAGGCATCAATTTACCAGACTTCAAGCTATACTACAAGGCCACAGTAACTAAAACAGCATGGTATTGGCACAAGAACAGAGACACAGACCAATGGACAGAACTGAGAATCCAGATATAAAACCATCCTTATATAGCCATCTAATCTTTGACAAAAACAGACAAAAACATACACTGGGGAAAAGAATCCTCATTCAATAAGTGGTGCTGGGAAAACTGGATAGCCACATGTAGAAGACTGAAATAGGATCCATACCTTCCCTCTAACAAAAATCAACTCACGGTGGATAATAGACTTAAACCTAAGGCATGAAACTCTAAGAATTCTAGAAGAAAATGTTGGAAAAACTCTTACAGACATTTGCCTAGGCAAAGAATTTACGAAGAAGACCTCAAAGGCAATCACAGTAACAACAAAAATAAATAAATGGGACCTGAAGGAAATTCTGACAAGAGCAAAAAGACAACCTACAGAATGGGAGAAAATATTCACATGCTACACATCTGATAAAGGACTGATAAACAGAATCTATATAGAACTCAGGAAAATCAACAAGAAAAAAATTGAACAACTCTATCAAAAAGGTGGGCAAAGGACATGAACAGAAACTTTTCAAAAGAAGATAGACTAATGGCCAACAAACATATAAAAACATGCTCAACTTCTCTAATCATCAGAGAAATGCAAATAAAAACCACAATAAGATTCACTTAACTCCAGTGAGAATTGCCTTTATCAAAAAGTCCCAAAACAACTGTTGGCATGGATGTGGAGAGATAGGAACACTCATACACTGCTGGTGGGACTGCAAACTAATACAACCTCTGTGGAAAGTAATATGAAGATACTTCAAAGAGCTACAAGGAGAACTACCATTTGATCCAGTAATCCCATTACTGGGCATGTACCCAAAGGGAAAAAAAAGACATTCTATTAAAAAGACATCTGCACTTGAATGTTTATAGCAGCACAATTCACAACTGCAAAGATGTGGAAACAACCCAAGTTACCCATCAATACATAAGTGGTCTAATAAAATATGATATATGTACTCAGCTACAAAACAATGGTGATCTAGCACCTCTTACATTATCCTGGATAGAGCTGGAGCCCATTCTACTAAGTGAAGTATCACAAGAATGGAAAAACAAATACCACATGTACTCACCATCAAATTGGTATTAACTGATCAACACTTATGTGCACATATAGTAGTAACATTCATTGGCTGTTGGGCAGGTGGGAGTGGGGAGGGGGCATGGGTATATTCACACCTAATGGGTGTGCACACCATCTGGGGGATGGATACACTTGAAGCTCTGACTTGGGTGGGGAAAAGGCAATATATATAACTTAAACCTTTGTACCCCCATAATATGCTGAAGTAAAAAAAAAAATAGAAAAAGCAAAAAAAAAAAAAAAGAATGATAGTGGGATAACAGGTATTAACTAGGACTTTCCCACGCAAACCACAATATGCATCCCTTTTCAGAGCATTTATCCTAGTTGTGACCCCCTCCTGTAGGCAGCTTGAAAACATGAGGGCAGTAACTGTCTTTATTATCTTTGCATCCTCCTTGTCTAGCCAGTAGGTTATTTTCTTTAACTTTTTAATTTCAAATAATTTTAGATTCACAGAAAGTTGCGAAGATAGTAAAGAGTTCCTATATACCCTTCACCCAATTTCTCTCATTAATATTTTTCATTTTTATGGTACATTTGTCAGAACTAAGAAACAGTGTTAGTTTATCACTAACCAGACTTTTTTGATTTCATCAGTTTTTCCACTAATATCCTTTTTCTGTTCTGATCCAGAGTAGGCTCTGCATTTAATTTGCATGTTTCCCTGGTCTGTGACAATTTTTCAGTCTTTCCTTGTTTTTCATGACCTTGACAGTCTTGAGGAGTACTGGGTAAGTACCCCATAGAAATGTCCCCCAAACTGGGTTTCTCACAATTAGAGTGAGGTTATAGGTTTTTGAGAAGAATACCACAGAGGTCAAGTGCCCTTCTCATCACACATATTGGGGAGTACATGATGTACAGATGGTGATGTTACCTTCATCACGTGGTGAAAGTAGTGTTTTTCCTTTCCCTACTCTGTTCTTTCGAAGCAAGTCACTAAATTTACCCACACTCGAAGAGTAGACTAAGCCTCACCTCCTTTCTTTCTTTTCTAACAACAGTATATCTCTTTGTTGTTAAAGAGCAAACAGCTTAAGAAAAATAGCTTAAGACTACTCAGTGGTTGTTTCTACCCATTCAGTGGCCTGAGCAGTGGGACCTGCCAAATAGATACAGAGTACACCTGCAGACCAGTCTGCAACCTTGCGTTGAGTAGCAGTCAACTTAGGAGCTAGAGCAGTCCACTCATCCTGAAATTCCCTTGGGTCACAAGCAGTCTGCTTTTCCTTTTCAGTCTCTTCAGGATCTCCATAGAAGTGGAGATCAGCAATGAAGTCCGTTGAGTGCTCACTGCAGACTGCACAGAACTTCCCGGGCCAGCATCCACGTAAGTGAGCTCCCTTGTTACTGCATGGAAGATAATGTCCCCACAGCACAGGGAAGGATCTGTTACACAAAGAGGTGGTAGGCATGTTAACATAATTCCTCTGGGAGGCTGGTGATCAACACTGGCATCAGTAACCTTCAGAAGATGCAGCTTCCAGAAGGCTGCCTGGATCTGATAATTGACAGATCTAGGAGTGAAGTGTCCAGCAATAGTAGTGGCTTGGACTTCATAGGAGTGGCAGCAAATTTCAGCACAGCCTGCTGGCCAGTATTCCTGGAGGACATGGCACTGACATAAGCTGGGTTATCAATGGCAGTGATGGTATGAGCCACTAGCAGAAGTTTCTCCCAGGTCCTCTGCAGATTTATGATGTATAATATATACCATCACTTTTCCTTTTTGTAGATGTACTATTCCATTTGGAAGTCAAAGTTGGTGCCAACAGATTTTCTGCTGCAAGGAAATTGAGGACATCCTCCTTCATATGCAGGACATCAGGGGTTCTGGATGTCGTGAAAGTTCCCCTTTAAGTTATGATGGGAATCCAGAACAATGTCATATGGACCTCTGAGTAGTACAGAAGGGCTCTTCATATTAATATATTATTTGAATTCTTCTGTAAGGAAAATTTGTGTCTTCTCACCCATATTAAATCATATCAGTATGAACTCATGCATATTTTATATTTTGGGTTGTAATTCTATACTGTGTTATTTTGTGGCTGAAATTGTTCCAGCATTGGCCATTGGGAGCTCCTGTGTCTTTGACACACTCATATCCTTTTGTTTTTGAGCACATGCTTACTTTCTGGTACTATAAGATGTTCCAGGTATATATTTTCCCTGCCCCAGTCTTAGAACTAGCTATCTTCCAGGAAACCTGGGAACTTTTTATTGGAAAATGATATTTAGAAACCAAGATGCAGCACAGTACATGGAACTGAACTGAATCCTGTTTCAGTCCTCCCAAGCTAACATAAACTTGGCAAGGGTGTATGAAAAGACAGATGCAGCATCCTCAAAAGCAGCTGGCCCTGCAGTGACCTGGTGGCAGTGGTACATCTGGGCATTGGTCCATTTAGATTCCTAGTTTTTATAGTGAGCTGCTGGCTCCTTACCTGAGGCCCCTAGACCTGCAAGATATGGTAGATGACTGAAGAGGTACCTCTGGACACAGGGAAGAAGTGGGGGTACAGCAGCTTCTCCCCTTCCTTACTCATGATAGGTGTCACTAGTAGGTCAGAGAGAAGGGCCCTGTCATCATGTATGATTCTGAAGTTTTATTAAAGTATAATTTATACACACAAAATTCACCTGTTTTAAGTACACAAAGCAATTATTTTTAAAGTTTACAAAGTTATGCAAAAATCACAATTTAGTTTTAGAACATTTTCATCACCCCAGAGAGATCCCTTGTGCCTATCTGCACATAATCCCCGTTTTCGGACCAGATCCATGCAACCACTAATATCTGCTTTAGAGATCTGCCTTTTCTGGACATTTCATATAAGGAAATCATACCATATATGGGCTAGTGCATCAGACTTCTTTCAGTTAGAATAATATTTTTGAGTTTCACCCACATTGTAGCATGTATCAGTACTCCACTGTATGGATATATCATTTTAAAAATTCCATTTATCAATTGATAGTCATTTGGATTATTTCCACTTTTCGACTAATATGAATAATACTACCATGAACATTTGCCTACAAGTCTTTGTGTGAACATGTTTTCATTTGTCTTTGGATGGGATAGATGGATCATATGGTTAAACTTATGGGTAACTTTCTAAGAAACTGCCAAATGGTTTTCCAAAGTGGCTGCACGTTCCCACCTGCAATGTTATTATATTAGGGCTCCAGTTTCTTCACATCCTAATCAACACTTATCTTTGTCTGTCTTGGGGGTTTGAAGTGGTACCTAATTTTGGTTTTAACGTGTGCATTTTCCTATATCTTTTTTGTATATCTTCTTTACTGAAATGTCTATTGAAATCTTTTGCCCATTTTTAAATAGTGTGTCTTACTTTCAAAAGAGTTTTAAGAATCATTTACATATTCTGGATATAAGTCCTTTGTCAGATGGTGTATATGATTTGAAAATACTTTCTCCCGGTCTGTGGTTTGACATTAATTTATTTCTTTTTTCTTTTTTTTGAAACAGAGTCTCACTTTGTTGCCTGGACTAGAGTGCTGTGGCGTCAGCCTAGCTCACAGCAACCTCAGACTCCTGGGCTCAAGCAATGCCTAAGCCTCCTGAGTTGCTGGGACTACAGGCATGTGCCAGCATGCCAGGTTAATTTTACACACACACACACACGTGCCAGCATGCCAGGTTAATTTTACACTCTCACTCTCTCTCTCTTTTAGTATAGATGGGGTCTTGCTCAGGCTGGTCTCGAACTTCTGAGCTCAAATGATCTGCCCACCTTGGCCTCCCAGAGTTCTAGGATTACAGGCATGAGCCACCATGCCTGGCCTGTCATTTAACTTCTTAATGGTGCTTTTTGAAGTGGAAAAGTTTTATATTTTGATGAAGTCCAATTTATTAATATTTTCTTTTATGGACTGTGCTTTTGGTGTCTTATTTAAGAATTCTTTTCCTAAATCAAAGCCATCTAGGTTTTCTCCAGTTTTTTTCTGAAAGTTTTATAGTTTTAGTTCAACATTTAGGTCTCTGATCCATTTTGAGTTTATTTTTGCATATGGTGGGAGATAAGGGTCTAAATCATTTTTGCATCTGATATCCAAATGTCCTAGCACTATTTATTGGAAAAAAGGTCTTTTCTCCAAAGAATTGTCTTGGCACCTTTGTCAAAAGAGATTATTCCTGGACTCTCATTTCTGTTCCATTGACATATGCCTATCTTTATGTCAGTACTACACTGTCTTGATTATTGTAACTTTGTAGTAACATTTGAATCAGGAAATGTTCTTCATTTTCAGAATTGTTTTGGCTATTTTGAATCTTTGCATTTTTATATAAGTTTTAGGACCAGCTTGCCAATTTTTCAAAAAAGCTTGCTTTTGATTTTGACAGGGATTGCATTGTAGATCAATTTGGAGAGAACTGCTATCTTAAGAATATTAGATCTTTCAATTAATGAACATGAAATGTCTCTGCATTTATTTATATCTTTTATCTCTCTGAATGTTTTATAGTTTTCATTATACCAGTCTTGTATTTCTTTTATTAAATTTATTCCTAAGTATTTAATTCTTTTTGGTGCTATTATGAGTGAAATTATTTTCATTTTTGGATTTTTCATTGCTAGTATGCAAGAACATAATTGATTTTTGTATATTGATTATTGTAGCCTGTGACCTTGCTGATCTTGATTAGTTTCTAGTACACTATGATTTTTTGTTGTGGTGAGACCCTCCGCTTTAGTCATATGAGGTAAAAAAATTGAAGTCCAGAAAGTTTAGGTGACTTGCCCACAGAGCTAATTATTTGCATAGCCAAGAATAAAAATCATATCCCTACCTCCTTGCCCGCTGAGCTCCCCATTCCACCAGGCTGCTTTCTGGCCCTTTTCCATGCTTGGGCTTTAGCAGTTGCCATTTCTTCCAGTATCCAAGAGTACAGATCTGACTTTATCTCTTTTCTTAGCCTTCCAGTAAAGCTCTCCACATTGTCTGAGGACCCCCTTCAAGTGCTCTAGAGGCATTGCTAATTTGCCTGCTTGATACACATTTTGAAAAGCAATCTAAATTCTAGAAATTGTCTCTCCTGAAAACAAATGACAGATTCTATTTTTAAAAATTCCTTGAGTCCAGAAGGTTCTGGGAATCTCCTGTTTTGGATTTGTGACGTTAATCATGTTGCTCAGGACCATTTTACAGCATAGTCAGCTTCTTTAAAAGAATGATGACTAGACTTCCAAAGAGCTTCATCTTAGATTGCATTTATTGACCTAATTGTTTGCTGTCCTTTAGAATCTAGAGTTTAGATTGGGAGGCCAAAATGGTAATTTTCTCAACATTTTGGTCAACTGATATGATGGTTGGAGTCATCGAGGAAAATTAGAGATCATTATATTTTCTTGACTAGTCATCCAAGTTTCAACCTAATACTTCAACTTTCATTTTCAAATAAAAATACTATGTCTGGTAGCTAGGAATGCAAGGACTCGGTTATCTTTGTTGGAGTAATGGTTCTTCTCTATCTGGGAAAGTCATCCTCTGTAGTTACGGACTGAGAGACTGGGACGTGGGGTGTTGAAACCTAAGGAGGTAAAGGTCTTTCTTGGAATAAAGCTAGTTATCAGTCACCACCAGATCATCATGGTGGCTAGAATTCTAGAAATGGTGAACCAGAAGTTCAATTTCTAGTCTTGTCTTCATGGAATGCATCTGTGAAACAAAAAAGGATAGTTTGAATAAAACATTTAAAATGTTTTACCAGCTGTTGTAGACATTGTGTTGTCTTTCTAATACACATTTAATTTCTTCCTCATTATGTACCAGTATTGGTTTGGGTAGAATAGGCCCAGCTTCATTATTCAACTTGAGGGATATACCTTGACTGATCTTGGTCAGTTGAAAAATCCTTTCTGTCTCCCTCATTCCTTGCCAGAATGATTGGGTTAGCTCATAGCATTCTGTGGCCAAGTAAATTGGTTCAGAGGTGTCCTCAGTGTGAAGTTCAAAACTCTCACCAGAGGACAGTGTGGTATGCTATATATAAAACTGGGGGGCCAGGCACAGGGGCTCACATCTGTAATCCTAGCACTTTGGGAAGCTGAGGCAGTAGGATCACTTGAGGCTAGGAGTTCAAGACAGCCCGAGCAACATGGTGAGACCTCATCTCAACTAAAACTAAAAAAAAAATTAGCTTGGCACAGTGGTGCACACCTATAGTCCCAGCTACTCAGGAGGCTAGGGTGGGAGGATTGCTTGAGTCCAGGAATTTGAGGTTGCAGTGAGGTATGATGATACCACTGTACTCTAGCCTGCATGACAGAAGACCCTGTCTCAAACAAACAAAAAACCCCAGCCCCCCTACCCCCAGGACCTATTGAACAATTTTGTGTCTGGTAGACAGCTTCTAAGATGGCCCCCAATGGTTGCTGCCTCTTAGTATTCATGCCCTTATATAACTTTCTCACTGTGAATGTGGGCTGTACTTAGTAATTAGTTTCTAACTAACAGAATATAGCAAAAATGATGGGACATCACTTCTGAGATTAGTTACAAAGAGACTGTGGTTTCCATCATGGGTATCCTCTCTCACTTGTGAGGGAAGCTACATGCCATGTGCACTATAGAGATGCTCATGTGGCAAAGAATTAGAGGTCTCTAGATAATAGTCAGTGAGAAGAAACTGAGGCCCTGAGTTCAACAGCCTGAGAGAAACTAAATCCTGCCAATAATCACATGAGTGAGCTTGAAAGGAGATCTTCTTCCAGTTGGGCCTTCAGGTGACATCATAGTCCTGGCACATAGCTTAACTGCAACCTCATGAGTGACCCTGAGTCAGAGGCCCCCAGTTCAGCTGTGTCCAGATTCCTGACTCACAGAAACTGTGAGATAAAAAAAGTGTTTGTTCTTTTAAGCCACTGTTTTGGAATAACTTGTTAGTAGCAAAAGATAATATGCCACTATCATAACAAAAGTTAGTTGGAGCTGGATTTTTTCCTGTTACTTGAAACTGAAAGCATATTCACCTATACTAACTAGTAATCTTGAAATGGTTACCAGACATTAAAATCTTTAGACTTAAATGAATTTACCACGGTTTACCAAAATCATGCAAATAGAAAAAAGTCTACCTACTCACAACCATCTTTATTTCTCATATGGAAAATTATGTAGTAAGGCTGCATTTATTCATAATCCCTTATAATACTGACCAAGGTTTACCTTTGATTATTTAAGCAAATGAACAATATAAATAAACAATTATCATAGGGCAACTGTTAAGTCCACTTAAAACATCTGTTGTTGAAGGTCCTTAAAACCACTTTAACACCATCTGTTTACATACAAGTTTAAAATATGCTAATTAAAATAATTTTGTAGTTTTTATTTACTTATTTTAATTTTACTTTTTTTAGAGACAGGGTCTATGTTGCCTAGACTAGACTCAGCCTCCTGAGTAGTGGGGACTATAGGATGTACCACTATGCCTGGCTTAAAAATGATTTTTAATTGATATCTAAGCAGGTCTAGAAGAAACTCTGGCTAGGCACTGTTTGCTCTTGGTTTGTCTGAAAAAGAAACCTTTTAACTATAAGGTGTCATGAGGTAAGGGGTATGATTAATTTAACTCTCTGGACCTAACATTAAATAAAACAAAAAACTCCTTCCTCACCATATTTGCTAAGGGCCTTTGAATGTTATGCTTATTCAGGCCAGCCTGAGCTCACTCCCTAAGTAAAAGCCTTTGCTTTACAGAGTCCTCAGGGTAGCAGGATCACTTGAAAAGACCACTGGGGATAAACTGGGAGGCAGTTACAGTGCTAATTCCTTACATTCTATTTTCTAGGTCTAATAAAAGGATGCTGTTCTTTCTTATCTGGCAAAATAACTCTCTCAATTATCCTTCCTGTATATTTAAAGATTTGCTTAAAGATTGTTTTATAAAAATTCAAATAATGAAAATAAATATTATATGATAGATATCAAGTATGCTTCTGAAGCATACTTGAAGGAGGTGGGATTGGCGGCAGAGGTGAAGGGGAATTTTCCTTTTTTATTATATATACGATTCTGTATTGCTTATTTTATAACACATTTATATTGCTTTTATCATTTAAAAGGTAAAGTTAAGGGGGAAAAAAAAAGAAAATGCACCCTGAGAGGATCTCGTTTGTGGTTAAGGATGAATTTCCTCAATTATAACATTAAATCAATACCTATCTGAGCACTTGGGACTGTGTGAAATGAGAATTAAGGTAGGAAGAGATGGAGAGTTATGATTAAGGCAGGACTAGGGAGGGAATACTCTGATGGGCAGTTCTGAAAGAGGCAAGGACTGGGGATAAGAGGAGAGGGCTATGTATCTGGGAGCAGGGTTAGGATTCAACAAAGCCAGACTCTATTAATAAATTCACTTGCTTATCTGCCCATAAGATGACTAAGGTATTGGCTGGGTAAGGGGTTATTTCATTGAAGGGACAGTAGGATGAGGATGTTCACAATAGATCACTGCAGGAGCTGGGATGAAGTAAATTACTACTTCCTTTGAAGAAACGTATCACATGGGACATGTAGGATGGCCAGGCTTGAGTTTGACACTGATAATGGGGAGTTTCCTGGAGTGCAAGAAACAGAGCTGTTATAGTCTACAAAGGAGGAATAGCAACAAGGATGGGGCGCAAAGTAAGAGTAGGCAGGAAGTGACTAAAGCAGCTGAGAACTAAGGGATAGATATCATGTCTTTCCTTAGCAAGTGGAGGGCACCCTGAGGTCTGTACTTGGTTTTTAAAATTTCCAATATGAAAAAAAGAATCCACATAGGCAACAGATGATGAAAAAACCATAGTAAAACAATCCAACTTACCACTCTGGTTAACAGCTGGTTCTAAATACAATAGTTAAACTTTCAAGGTCTTCATTCGTTAAATGTAATTCTTCAAGCAGGGTGGCTATAAACTGTGTAAACATCATGTTTTCTTGAGAATGCTTCTGAATGCCAAGAGTCGGGGTCAATCTGAAACAACGAAAAATACTAAATGAATATGCATGAAATGATAAAGGCTAAGGGACTCCCATCTTCACAATGGCATAGAGAATTTGATATGGATAATAAAGTCTCTGATTTAAGAAAACTCCCAGAGAGAGGTTTTACTAACAATGGCAGAAGAAAAGTCTCAGAAAAAGATCAAAGGATCAAATATTGTTAAGTATGGAAAGAAGCCTAAAAACCTGAATCTATAACATGTTCTTCATCATGCTAGCAAAAAATACTAAAATTCTGCTCAGAAAATGAACTTCTTCCAGTGGGGAAAGGGAGGTTGTGGAGAGGAGCTTAGAGTTGAGAATGACTTTAAAAACATAATCTATATTGAATATTTGGATTATACTACCTGAAAAAGATAATACATAATAAATAAGATTACCTTTTGGATGAAACCTTAATATTTTTATTTTTTAAAACACTAAATAAAGAAATAAATAACGTCTCACAAGGCACTTAATACCAACTTCATAAGGAACAATATGTCTTTTTCTCTAACCATTTCTGGTAAATATGCCTAAAGATTGATTGCATATAATGGATTATTAAAAAATAAATTTCACTGAATTGTGATAAGCATGATTTTTAAAAAATGAGTAATATCTAATTTAATTACAAAGATTAAAGACTTTTATGTTTCATAAATATTTTTCTCTCTAGAGAGTATGCTTCCCAGAGTCTTTGCAAGTTATATTCCTGGAAAGCTTTTTGGGAGAAAATTCTTTTTTCTCCAAAGAGTTTTACACTTCTTACAGAGCTCTTTCGGATGCTTACTTAATCTTAGTTATTGTCACTGGGCATATCAAATATAAATAACTCTCAGATATAAATTAATAAAGCTCAAGAAATAAGAGCAGATCAGCTCTATAGTATTTAGCATGGAACTTGAGTAGAGGACAGACTACCAAGTTCTCAGACTTCATGAGCTTTGCAGGTACTCCCCAAAGGTAGTTTATACTGGAACAGGACTACCCAAGTTTTCCAATGCCAAGCCCAAACTGGGTACCTAGGTAAACCTAGACAGTTGTGGCCACATTTTCCTGAGGAATCTTCCTGCAGAGAAAGTGGAACCCAGAAGTTAACTCTGGCTTTTCTTGTACTTAGGTGTTGTTGGCATTTAAAATATAACTTGCTGCTTTCCCACAATAAGGCCAGAAATATAAGGGATGGGATAACATTGGCTAAAATAAAACCAAGAAGTTCAAAGCAGGCAGATCAAATATGTCATCTCCATAGAAACCTAGCTTTTATGTGTATTTAAAATGATGTATGTGTGTGTGTGTGTGTGTATATATACATGAATGACATATCCAAATCAATTTCTCTGACTTTCAAGGAGACAAGTATTTGGCTCATATATGAAAATACGGTTTTCACAATTACTTCTCAAAGTGCCATTAGTACTTAACCCCAATTTCCAAACTTAACCCTAAAATTAAAATTAGAAATAAATGGTTACAAGTACACGAATGGGCAAAAAAAAAAAAAAAAAAAGAAAGAAATGGTGACTCCCAGATTTCTCAACCTGTGTGCTCACTTGAAAGCAGAAAATGAGAAGAATTATTATAAAGAAAGAACTTATAAGAGAATTCCTCTATCGACTGCCCTAGTCACAAAATATTTTAGGAATAGTAATAGTTCTCTAGCAAATTTATAGGGTTAAAATGATCCTATAAATTAATAATTTCATTATGTGTTCAAATTTACCTAAAATTTTTGTTTATAAAGGAAAAACTAGGGTTAATGAGAAACTTTAGCTAGAAGAAAATAAAAATGAAAGCAACTGTGTAATCCCACTCTGTGTTCCTGAGTCCATGGCAAGTACTGCTCATCGAGCTTTTTTTTTTTTTTTTGAGACAGAGTCTCACTCTGTTACCCGGGCTAGAGTGCCGTAGCGTCAGCCTAGCTCACAGCAACCTCAAACTCCTGGGCTCAAGTGATCTTCCTGCCTCAGCCTCCCAAGTATCTGGGACTACAGGCATGCACCACCATGCCCGGCTAATTTTTTCTATGTATATTTTGAGTTGGCTAATTAATTTCTTTCTATTTTTAGTAGAGACAGGGTCTCGCTCTTGCTGGTCTCGAACTCCTGAGCTCAAACGATCCACCTGCCTCGGCCTCCCAGAGTGCTAGGATTACAGGCGTGAGCCACCGTGCCAGGCCTAGCATTCTTTGCTTAATGAGCTTGTACCTGCTTGAGAATTCTCAAAACAGGACTGTGAATACCACTTTAACTGTTTAGAGTTGGCTCCTGAGATGAAACCTATTCACTCCCCAGCTTAACCCCAAGCCCTAGGGAAACTATGTATACAACACAATTCTAATAACAGCTCTGCCAGGAATGCTTGCATGATTCTAGGCAAGTTGAACTTTAAAACCTTAGGGTCTATCTATAAAATGGGGCTAATAATACCTAAGTGCCATAATAGATTATTACAAAATTCAAATGGGATCAGTCAATCAGTAACATTGACTAACACTGACCATATGCTATCAATGAGTACTTATACTATGTATTTGTTCTAAGCATGAATTATCTCCTTTAATTATACAGTGATCCACCCTAAGGGATGTAAGTATCATCTCCATTTTATGGACAAGGAAATAAAGGCACAAAAAATAGAAGTATTTTCCCCAGGGTCACAAAGATAGTAAATATCAGGTCAGGGCTTTGAACCTAAACAATTTATCTCAAAAGCCCAATCTCTTAGCCAATATGTTAGCTTTCATTCTTTGCAAGCTGTAGAGCACTCTATAAATTTAATCACTGCTTGCCTAACTGATGTGTACTGAGCCCTCAATGAACATGCAGAAGGAACAGAATGATTTAAATTTGTTTTAGAGAACTAGAGGACCATATATAAAAATGGCAAGTAGTTGCCAGGCAGAAGTACTGATAGAAAAAAAATCACGCAAACTCTGGTGTCTGGTGGAGACAGGAATATCAACTTGGGGCCCAGAGATTTCTGCAAGTCATTAAGCAGATAGATAGCAATCCTCAGGCATCTGGAGCCAGGATTTCCTGACTATTCTTAATATTTGACACTTAACATAAGTGTTGTTACATAATTATACTCTTGGAAAGTTAGCCGACAAGATTTCCTTTAACCTTATTTATTCCCTATGATTTCCCTTTTAATCTTTAACTGAAAAGACTTTTTTCTCAAACATGAGTCCCTAACAGAACATATATGATTATAGAACTATATAATATAGTTGTCCCTCAGTATCCATGGAGGACTGGTTCCAGGATTGCCCATGGATATACCAAAATCTGCAGATGCTCAAGTCTCTCATATAAAATGGCATAGTATTTGCATATAACCTATGCACATCCTCCCATATACTTTAAATCATTTCTACATTACTTACAATATAAAAATTACCTTCACTATCTAATACAATGTAAGTGCTATGTAAATAGTTGTTGTACTGTATGGTTCAGAGAATAATGACAAGAAAAAAGTCTACCCATGTTCAGTAGAGGCACAATTTTTTTTCCCTAAATATTTTCAATCCACGGTTGGTTGAATCCATGGATGCAGAATCCATGGATACAAGTGGCTTTCTGTATTAACTTTCTAAGAGTTGTAAGTTGACTTAAATTCTTTTTGGCATAAGGTAAGGTATAAATGAGTAAATACTATAATGGTTCCTGTGCATCTCTAAGTATTAATAATCCACTGAATTACTTTTAGAGAGTCACATAACAATTGTGTTTTGTCTTCAAAATTATCCTCTCTAGAAACCAGGCCCATGAATACAAAAAATGAAGAATGGTTTTAACAAGTTAGAAAGTCATAATAAATATTATTTGAATGAGGTGCCAAATCCTGAAAATCTGGCTGATAGTATAATTTTATGAATGATTCAAGAAAATTATGATTTACTTCTATTTCCAAAATAAAGTTGAATAAGGACTATATATAATCTTTATGTTTTCCAGATTCCTTGTCCCATCTACTTTAACATGTTTTATTAATTTAATGGCAATTGACTACCTGCCCACTCTTCCAGCCTGGCTGCTTACTGGGCATTTTCTGAATTTCCACGTTATCTTTGTAACAAGAGGCTCTGTGCTTGCATAGATGAATCAGAGAAAAGATCCTCACACCTTATCAGACTGTTATGGTTTTGGTCAACTATAAGAGCTGGTTGTAGCTATTGCCAAAGGTGCTACTAACAAACTGTTGGGATTCTTTTTAGTGCACATGCTGCCCTGATGACAGGTGTCATCAGGCTAACTGGAGTTTGAGACTGATGTAGAGGTCCAAGCATTGAGCTTGGAGATACATTTCTATCCAGAGTGTGCTTTTGTTAGCAATGACCATGGAAGAAGGCTTTGTGAACCACAAAGCACTGAGCAACACAGTCCATACGTGTGCTTAATACCAGGCCCAATGAAAAATGAACAAAGAGGTATTACTGGAACTGTTCTTTTTAGGGTCAATAACGGTGTAATCACCACATCTGAGAGCCTCTTCTGTGTTCTCTTCCTAGTTGACTCTGCAGTATGTGTTGTTTCTAATCACATTCTCCCTTCCTAGAATTCTCCTTTTGGCTTCTGTGGCATTCTTAAGTCACGGTTCTCCTACTTCTGATTTTTTACAATCTCTCTTGTTGCCTTCTCAATGTACTAGAATAGGGCCATGGACAAACTATGGTCCAAGGGCCAAATCTGGCTTGCCACTTACTTTTGTAAATAAAATTTTATTGGAATATAGCCATACCCATTTATTTACGTATCCTATTGGTTGCTCTCATGCTACAATAGCAGAGTTGAGGAGTCATGACTGTAGGATTGGCAAAAACAATATTTATGATCTGGCCCTTTACAAATAGCTTGCCAACCCCGATAAATGGTGTAATTATGCATCAGTTTTAATTTAAAATGAATAATTCAGTCACTGATATAATGCCTTATATACTACAGCTCTGATGATTAGAGAAATTACAACAGGAGATAAGAAATCCCAATAAACCATTTGGCTGTAAGATATTCAGAGTGTGGTCTATGAAAGGTCTCTTGTGTACCAGAGTACTTCAGGATAAAGGATGCTTAGAAACCAAAAATATTATCTCCTAGAATCTTCTACTTGGAAAGAGTACTTTCCTTGACTCACTCCACTTAAACCATACTGGTCAACCTTGCCTCAACTGTACGAAGGTTAAGTTTGCCCCCATCTCAGGGACTTGGGGATATTCTTCCTCCAGATCTCTGCGTGGCAGGCCCCTTCCCTTCTGAATCCATTCTCACTTTCACCCTCTCTACACTTCCTTACTTCACTTTATATTTCTCCATCATCCTTACTAATTGTCTAACAGTATTACTATCTAATTCTATTATTTGTTTGCTTTTCCATCTCCTATCCAAAAGAATGTGAATGTCATGAGAACTAGTTTAAGAGGCCACTTTAAGTAAATGAAAGTAGATTCCACTGTTTTTGGAATCTATACTCCCTTTCAGTCTCCTTCTATTAAGAATCAAATGATTTAAGAAAAGAGACCCAAGACCCTTTCTTTTTATTTTTGAGATAGTCTCACTCTGTTGCCCAGGCTACAGTGCTGTGGCATCAGCCTAGCTCACAGTAACCTCAAACTCTTGGGCTCAAGCAATCCTGCCTCAGCCTCCTGAGTAGCTACGACTACAGGTATGCACCACCAAGTCCAGCTAATTTTTTCTATTTTTAGTAGAGATGGGGTCTCACTCTTTCTCAGGCTGGTCTCAAACTCCTGACCTGAAGGGATCCTCTTGCCTTGGCCTCCCAGAGTGCTAGGATTACAGGCATGAGCCACTGCACTCAGCCAAGACTCTTTCTTAATGTAGTGATTTCGTCTCTTCACAAGACTCAAAAGACAGAGATTCTTTACCTCTATGTATAGCATGCTGCAATGATTAACAAACCTTACATTCTAGACATCATTCATTCCTTATGTATAATCTAAATGTCTCTTGCATAATTTTATTTTCTCCTTCATAGAACTTTTTTTTTTGTGGGGGATAAGCTCTTAAAGTTATTCCTTCATATTCTTGAAAATGTTTCACAGTTAATTCTAAGTCCTTCTGATCTTTCCTTATAGATGCCATCTGACTACCCTGTATTTAAATTGGCATTCTTTCCTATATCCCCTTCTAGCTTTTCATTTTCCTAAGATGTAGTGTCCCAGAATATTGCCCAAATTCATTACTTGAAAATAAAAAAACACATATCCCACCCCACAGAAATATCATAAAATTTCTCACTTCTAAGTTATCTTTGAAGTATAACTGTACAATCTTATCAAACACCCACCCCTCCTCTTTTTTTTTTTTGTTAAATTGACTTCCCAGGAGCCTCTTCCTCTTAATCCTTTATCTGTGCTCTGTTAATTATGATATGCTAATTACTTATTTCTTTTCATTAAAGAACCTCTATCCCATTATACACTGAAAGGGACTCAAGCCTCTATTCCAATCCTGCAACTTCTAATAGGGAACATCAAAGAAAACCATAATTAACTGGGCCCAAAGAACTTCTTATACTTAAATAAAAAACAGTAATATACTATAGCTGATAATTTAACATGTGTTTTATGCAGGAAATACCTTTAAAATAGTTAGTGAATATGACTGGCAGTAAGTAAAAACAAAATGTTTAAATTTATTTCCCTAAAGTGCTAACTGTGAATAAAAACCTCTAAAGGTGATAGTAAAAGGATGGCTTAGCACAGTCTATATGCTGGAGAATATAATTTGAAAAAAACTATGTAATAAAAACTTGCAATGTATAAATCACAAACTAAAGGAAACTTCTCATGAAAACTCAAACCTCAATTCTGAAAAGACAGGCAGCCTTCTATAACTAATTCTTTACCATATGGTAAATGGCGTGACTACAAAAGCAAAACACAAAGTGTCAAACTGCATCTTATTGATAAGACCTTTATTTAGATGACTGCTGCACATATGCTACACATCAAAAGAAGAGAATGCAAGTCAGGTTAGGACAAGTACTCTTCATTTGTTATTACTGAGCTGTCAAACAACATCTGGTTAACAGGAATTATTATATATAGTAGTAAGAAAGGTTTCAAAGTTTGGGCATGACAACTGAAATGAGAGAAACTTTTAGTTAAAAGTTGGCATTTTTAATAAACCTTTATATCTAAGGATTTAGAGCTGTACAAAGTCTTGATTAAGTCTCTGAAGTAAGTTACCTATAATTGTTTAAGTCACTGGTTTGTATCCTATCAACAGAGAAAGCTATATAAAGAGTTAAAATTGTAGTTTATTGAGCAAATGGAACCTCTATGTTATCCATCTCCTGTAGCACAAGAAAAGTCAGCAATGAACTTGTATTCTAAATGGCCTTCCCCATTCTGGCCCCTATTGCTTTGCTCACTGCACTCATACTGAACTATTGGGAACTCCGTACTGTAGTTTTTGGAACACCATAAATCATGGCACAGTCTGCATTATCCTTTCTGAAGTAATTCTAGGTGACGTATGAGTGAAGATCACTTCAGGTACATGCCTAAAATAATACAGCACAGATATTCCTAAACTTGACCCTCCAAACTGAGCAGATGCAATAACTCTCTCTTAGAGGGAGTTTCCTAAGTGTTCATAATTGACATCCAAGTTTGCAGACTCAAACTGTTGTAAAATGACACTGAACAACACTCCTCATACTCAATCTTATGGGAAGAGTGTGCTGTGAGAATGTATATGTGAATAAATGTCACCAGAAAGCATGCTTCTCTATGGTTTGGGGTTAGAGGACAGGACAGGAAGTGAAAAGCCACACACTTTTCTGTACCTATCAGATTTGAGAAATTACTGGGTTCATATAGAGTTCTGCTGCAGTAGGGAAACCTGTTCTGCTGATTACCATGCATAAAAGGTGATGAAGATGCAAAAGACTGCTAAAGTTAACACTGGACTTAAAATATTTTTTTTTTTTAACATTCACTCTCTCATCCTCCAGAAATTAAGGCTGGGAAGGAAAAGAGGTGTATTTCTGTTAAACAGAAATACCTTCAATGTTTACAAACATAGGCACTGTGCTTATTACTTTACCAATTAAAACAGATATTATAATACCTGACATTTTAGGGGATTGGAATCACGATCAAAAGCCTTCTGGGATATATGAGGCACTTCTGTTAATAATGGCTTAGGTAAGTGAAAAATCTAAAAGATGAGGTTTAACTGCATAGTCTTATTTTATGAAGCCATACTACTTAATTTCCTCAAATGTGATTTAGTTGTGACCTATCCAACTAGTTTCCTTTGACAGCTGAAATAAGGGATTTATCCAGGGTCATACTGGATAAGAAGAGTGCTAAAAATGGATACCTTTATTACAAAGGTATCTTGCTTATCTATCAAGTCACACTGCTCCTTTCTTCCTGCATGGCAGTAACAATTGTCACCTTACCCATATTTTGTCTTCTTCTTAAAAAAATAAGTTGGTGTTTCCCTTCTCTACAAGTGCTAAATGATAAATGATTAAACGAGAATACTTCTGTCTGCAAAACCATACACTCAAAACTGAAACAAAGAAGGGCTGTGACCAGTAACACTGAGGGTCAAAATGTCATCTATTTTCAGGCATTTGAGGGCTGCTCACGTAAACCCCAGACATTTTGCAAAATGCTTCTTTCAGATATTGAAAAAAAATTATGGTATATACTTTAGAAGGAGTTTTAGCTGCCCATGGTGGCTCACACCTGTAATCCCAGCACTTTGGTAGTCTGAGGTGGGATTATCGCTTGAGGCCAGGAGTTCAAGGCTAGCTTGGGGAACATATCGAGATCCAGTCTCCCCTAAAAAATTAGGTGTGGTGATGTGCACCTTTACTCCTAGCTGCTCGGGAGGCTGAAGCAGGAGGATTGCTTTGCTGGGCCCAGGAGTTCAAGGCTGCAGGGAGCTATAAATGCACCATTACACTCCAGCCTGGGTGACAGAGTGGGACTCTCTTAAAGAAATAAAAAGGAATTTTATCTGTATATTCAGAGCTCCTTAGCATACAAATAATTTCATATTTAAATTAACTCTTTCTCCACCTTGCTTGTAAGTTATTGAGGAGAAAGCAGAAGATGATTCAACTGTCAGTGAGTCTCTGAAAACATTTGTCTAATCTATGGCCCCTGGCTTCCTCTCCAAAGTAACACAACAGTCTCACATCTTCCTTCCCCCTAAAAAAAAAAAAAAAAAAAAAAAAAGAAGTTATTTAATAATTCATCAGAAAATAAATATGACCTAAAGATTAAAAAAAAAAAAAAACAGTCTCAGGGAAAGAATCTGTCACCCAGTTGAAGAGCTTTTCCTTTTCCATAAAATAACATGGACTGGGCCACATGCAGAGTTAACTACTTCAAGGTACTTTCCTAAACTGCTCCTGTTGATGTTTTTAAGTAAACACAGCTTTAGAACTGACAAGGAAACAAATGCCAAGAGGTCATAGCTGAGTTTAAAATTCGCACACCTTAAAATGGGTGGTTGGAGACTTTCTAAAATAGAGCAAATGAGTTTATTTTTCTTGAAGAATGCCAGTTCTTTTCCAGTTGTTCCCCTGGAGGAAGGATCTCAATCACTGAGTCAAACATAAGTACAGTGATTTCCAAGTTTGTAAAAAAAATTTTTTATGAGACTAACTTGTTGGTCTTCAACTTTTCTGTGAAGTTTCAGCAAGTGTTAACTCCAAGGTGAGGTTCAAGTGATTTTCTTAAGGTCATGTAAGTCAGTAAATGATGAGCAAATAACCCCAGAAGTCCTCCCACTAGTCTACACTTCTAACCACTAGACCACACAAATTCACATGTCTGATTCATTTTAGAACTGAATACATCTTATGATTTTTAAAGGCCTACTTGTATGTGCTCTTCAAATAATTTTTGAAATCTGTCATTACAAAATAAAACATGCTAATGAAAACTGACAATTCTACCCCTTCTAATTCATTCTTTCTCTGTGATAGTTAAAAGGGACCTTCTAATACCATTAGCAGAGACTTTAGAAGAAAGCTAAGTACCTCTAACCAAGCAAATCCTGGTAGACATAGCTAAGTCAACTATTTTAAAAATTTTATTTTATTTATGCATTTTTAATAGACAAGGTCTTGCTCTTGTCACCCAGGCTGGAACTCCTGGGCTCAAGTGATTCTCCTGCCTAAGCCTCCTGAGTAGCTAGGACTACAGACATACCCTACCATATCTGGCTATTTTTTTTTTTTTTAACTTATTTTTTGTAGAGATAGGGGTTGCTATATTTTGCCCAAGCTGGGCTCGAACTCCTGGCTTCAAGCAATTCTCCCACCTCGGCCTCCTAAAGCACTGGGATTCAGAGTTAAGCCTTATTACAGCTGGCTGGAAAAAGAATGGACTAGTACTTGAAGAGACACATGGCAAGGAGACCTGTCTGGGAATTGCAGCAGTGAAGGCCAATAATGAAGGCCTGGAGTGGGTTAGTAGAGGGGGAATGGAGAATAACAACTGTATAAAAGAAGTTACAAACGCAGACCTAAAAGGACTTAGCAATTGGTTAGATATGGGTGATAAAGGACCAGAGAAGCACAACTATGGGCAATCAGAAAGATGCAAATACCTCTATAGTCCTTACCAACTGCTAAGTCCTTTTAGTTCTGCATTTGTAACTTCTTTTATACAGTTGTTATTCTCCATTCCAAAAGAAACAGGGGACATTTGAAAGGCAAGATGAGCTCAATCTCAAATTTGAGAGTTTGACATCCTTGAGGGATATCCAAATGGAGGTGCCCAGCAAAAAATAAAAATTTTGGTCTGCAACCTAAGAGAGATGTCAGAGCTGAAGATATAACTTGGTGGGGGGCAGTGAGGGACACAAGAAATATTTGGGATTGATCAATTTTCTTCCTAAGGTAACTATATTATCCTTTACCAATTATATTTGTCCTGATTTTTTGAAGTAATTTCTCAACCAGTTTTGAATCTCTTGCATCCTTGTCTGTCTTAGCTTTTCTACCCTGAAGGTCAATACCACTACAAATCCATGATCTCTAAGCCTCATCTAGACACTTGTCAATTTTCTTTCCCTCTTTTCTGGATCCTTTCAATGATTATTCTGTAACTAATACTCTTGAACACCACAGGGGTTAGGGGTGCTGACCCCCTGTACAGTTGAAAATCCACATATAACTTAAAAAAAAATTAAAAAATTTCTTTTAGAGACAAGGTCTCACTGTGTTGTCCAGGCTGGTCTTGAACTGCCCTCAAGTGATCTTCCCATCTCAGCCTCCCGAACAGGTGGGACTATAGAGGATAGCCACCATGCCCAGCTCCCACATATAACCTTTGACTCCCCGAAACTTAACTAATAGTCTGCTGTTGACCGGAAGCCTTACAGGTAACATAACCAGTCAATTAACACACATTTTGTATATTATATGTATTATGTACTGCATTCTAACAAATTAAGCTAGAGAAATGAAAATGTTATCCAGAAAATCATAAGATAAAATATATTTACTATTCATTAAGTGGAACTGAATCATCATATAGGTCATCATCTTCACATTGAATAAGCTGAGGAGGAGGAGGAAGGGGGGATGGTCTTGCTATCTCAGGGGTGGCAGATGCAGAAGAAAATCTGCATATAAGTGGACCTGTGCAGTTCAAACCTATGTTCTAGATCAACTGTATGTTCACTTTTTATACAACCACAACCTCTTTACTCTTAGAACACAATCCCATATTCTACTTCATTGAAAAATAAAGTTGTCAGGCATGGTTTAAAAATTTCTCCCTTCTTATAAATGTATCTGTAGCCACATTGTTCTTCATTTGTTTTCTTCCTGTCTCAGAAGATGTAGTGTAATTCTCCACTGTTGGAGCTACTCCATCTGCTTGCGCCCACAATCCTATTTCCTTGTGCCTCCTGAGACCCTGTTCTCTCATATATATCTATCTCCCACCTTGCCCTTAGCCTCAGTTTATTTTTCCTTATTGGGTCCTTCCCCATGCTTAAGTCTCTTTTCATTCAAAACAAATTGTTACTGCTGAATCTCTCTCCTACCCTTATCATCAACTTTCTTGAAAGAGACTATCTACATTCACTGACTGTACTTCCTTAACTTGGGATATAAGCATTCATATACTCCTTCAAATTATAAATAGGTTTTTATTTTCCTTTTTTTCCCCAAATGTGCATTTTTTTTTGGGGGGGGGGAAGAGTATATAACTTTATTCCTATTTTCAGTGAATAACCATGTATCTCAATGTATAACCTTAACTGCAGAGAATTAGTCACATTTAATTTTGTACGTCTGAAAATTTGATTATGGAGCATGTAAAAGTTGTAAGTCTTAGTGTTTTAGATGAGCAACATTTTTCTCTGCACTGAATCCATAGGAATACTAGTTATAAATCGGCAGTTGCTTTATTCTCTTGAAACATTTTTGCAATGCAGCTGACTTGTCACTCACTTCAATTAAAAACCTCTGGGTGATAAAAACATTATAATGTGGGTCCTGAAAACTCCACTGGAAAGAAAATCAGTAAATAAATGAAATTGTAATAGTCCAGGAGATTCAGTTACTATAATGTGATTTTACCACCACAGTAATTGTAGGTGTTCACCAAGCAATTTGGAGCAGTTTCCCAAGTGCTTCTGTGGCACTGGAATTTTCAATATTAAGCCTGTGTATTTTGATAGGCTCTCCTGTCTTTTAAGGCAGAATAAATATACTGGAGCTGTACTATAATGACAAATAGCAAACTCCCGAACTCAGTCAAAATAGATGGGACAATGGTGAGAATCAGAAAATTCCAAGCTTTGTTTTACCCTTTGGCTTTTGTAATCTGCTTTAAAACTCTTTAAAGAGTTTAAACAAGGAGTAAAATGGAAGCATTTAAACAATATTTAAACAAGGAGTAAAATGGAAGCATTTGAATTTTGCCTCCAAGAACCCTATGACTTTACTGTTAACTAGAATTATCAAAATGAGAAAAGTAAAGTCGAAGGCAGGAAGATTATTTAAAAGGTGTCAAGTCTCTGTAATACACAATCTAAACAGAGGGGTTTAAAGACAGTAGAGAAAAAATAATACTAGGTGATCAGGATCTTGAATTTAACAAGCACTCTTAATAAACTTGGAAATAATGAATTATTTCTCCTTATAACTTTTATTCAAGTTTGTAAGACTATTTAATAAAATACATTCAGTAAAACTAGTTAAAGGAAGAGTTTGCCTCTTGAGTAAAAAATTTCCATTAGAATCCATTAATATTTGATAAATGCTTCCAATTCAGTGAACAAATGTCAACATGTAAAACATTTACAGAATTCTCCAGAATTGTGTCTGTGATGCATCAGATAAACAACTAAAAGATTTAGTTCCATATCTACCTACTTGGTAATTAACTACTCTACAACCAATTCTTCTATTTCATCAGTCCACACAAGATAAAACAGTAAGCCCATGGAAGATAAGAAAAAAGCAATATTTGGAATAAAGTTTTGATTCAAAGAAACATTTTTAAAACACTAATTTTATAACTGATGAATTAAAAGATACTCATATTTACATCTAACTTTGAGTTTATTAATTTCGTTAAAAGATTTTATAAAAATCTTATTTGTGAAAAAGCAATGCTAGATTTGGCTAAAAGTAGCAATCCTTTTTCTTTTCTTTTTTTATCTTTTAGGCCTGGTCTGATGAAGGAAGCAATCCTTGTAAGGCTAAACAGTCACATTTTTATCAGACTATACCCACCCTGGAAAATATGAATCATTATACAGACCCTGTAATGAAAGTCTTTCCTTTCATTCATAACAGTAAGCAACTATTTTTGTTTTTTCACATGTAATGCAATTTTACCAGTGCTACCAAATCTATGCTAAAGTCCATAATATCAGTAATAATTTATCCAAGCTTTTCTCATCCATTCATTCATTTGACTTATTCAACAAATACTCACTGAGTGCTTACTAAGTGGTAGACTGAGTGCTTGGCACTAGGGAGACAAAAGTAACAGACAGTATTTTGATGCATGGAGATTATGGTTTGGTAAGAAAACTGTTTCAAATTCACCTCACTACAGACATCTTTCTGGGTTAGCACTGTTTACACATTGTCCAAATACAACATTTGGATGAATGGAAAGTCTCATATTCTCAGATAGAAATGTGTATGTGTATATTTATATATTGTGTGTATACTCAACATATTATATATTATTCAATTAATTTATATAATATATTAATTTATAATATATTTTAAATTTGTAATTTAAAAATTATATATTTTTTTGGTGAACTACATGTTTATGCTTCTAAAAATGATCTGTGGCCGGGCGCGGTGGCTCACGCCTGTAATCCTAGCTCTCTGGGAGGCCGAGGTGGGCGGATTGTTTGAGCTCAGGAGTTCGAGACCAGCCTGAGCAAGAGCGAGACCCCATCTCTACTATAAATACAAAGAAATTAATTGGCCAACTAATATATATAGAAAAAATTAGCCGGGCATGGTGGCACATGCCTGTAGTCCCAGCTACTTGGGAGGCTGAGGCAGCAGGATTGCTTGAGCCCAGGAGTTTGAGGTTGCTGTGAGCTAGGCTGATGCCACGGCACTCACTCTAGCCTGGGTAATAAAGTGAGACTCTGTCCCAAAAA
>VSMD01017720.1:0-113251 GCA_008750895.1 Mirza zaza
ATAGAAAGAAATTAATTGGCCAACTAAAATATATATAGAAAAAATTAGCCGGGCATGGTGGCACATGCCTGTAGTCCCAGCTACTTGGGAGGCTGAGGCAGCAGGATTGCTTGAGCCCAGGAGTGTGAGGTTGCTGTGAGCTAGGCTAATGCCACGGCACTCACTCTAGCCTGGGCAATAAAGTGAAACTCTGTCTCAAAAAAAAAAAAAAAAAAAAAAAAAAAAAAAAAAAAAAAAAAAAAAAAGAAAAGGTTCCTGTTTTCTCTGTGTGGCTCACAAAGCTGAGAGCGAAAAACAGACTGCTTGGGTTTTTCCCAGCCTAGAAAACCAAGTAATTAATTGAGCTAATTCAGGGAGGTTCAGAATAAATTATTGCACAGAAGAAGTTTCACAAATAGGATAGAAAGTCTCAGTCTCAGGGGGAACAAACGCAAGAGGCTCCTCAGTGTGCATTTGGTGACAATCACTCTGTCCACACACAGCCTTGGCTGAGCTTCAATAAAATGTTTTTTGGGGTTTTTTGTTTTTGTTTTTTAATTGCTAGACAATCTTTCTTCTTTTATTTATATCAACTTATTTCCATAGTCTACAACTCAGAATTGGAATGAGATAGACTTTTTGGATATGTAAGGATGAATATGCATTAATAAAATTTTTTTAATTGACAAATTAAAATGATATCTATTTATCGTGTACGACATGATGTTTTGAATTGACCTAGACTGTTTCCCAAGAAAATAGGAGAGTCAAAAGTGTTGCCTCAATGGACAAAGGTCATTTCAGTCACCAGGGAAGAAGCAACCAGATCAGCGTGGAGCTGCCCCACGCTCCTCCCGGCCACCTGGGAGCTTCTCACACCGAGGACAGGGGCCAGAGCTGAGCAGCAGGCCACAGCTAGGGCACCCAGAACCTGCAGGGACATGTACGAGCACCCTTCCCTCCATCCAGGATTCCCTATTCCCCGCCTCATCCTCAACCTGAACCCCAGCACGGTTGGTTCACTGCTCCAGAAGGCTTCATCTGGGTCAGTGCACCCAGAGGCTACACCTCTCTAGGGACCCGCACCATGGGGCCTTCTCCAGGAAATCAGGTTCCAGATTTCCCAGTCCCGTCTGCACTGTGTCTAACCATGACCTTCCTGGGAACGCTGCGACGGCTGAGGCTCCTTGCTGGTCTGGGGGTCCCCTCACCTCCCCACTCGCACTCACTGTGGCTGACATCCTGATGAGGCCCACACTCCTGCTCAGCCTGCCTCTCCCAGGGAGCCTGGCCCTGGGGTCTTGAGTGCAGTCCTATGCCAGGGGAAAGGGGGAAATGTCAGTGTCCAGGCCAGACTGCTTGTGTTTCTTGGAGTTAAACATACTCTGTAGAAGTCACACTGCAGGGTTAAAGACCAAGTATCTGGGCCACATTAGTTCTGAATTCAGATACTCAGAACTTGGACTTTATGTCCTCTGCTTGTCTGTCTCGAACTTGCATCAAAGTAAGGCTGCGGCCCAGCCCAGCCCGTTTCACCCGGGCGCAGCTCTTCCCCTTAGTTCTCTTTCTTTCTTTGCTGGAGTTAGAAGCAGAGCGAGAGAGTCGTCCCAGAGACATCCACTGGGATTGGCGAATGAAGTCGCAGGTGTTCTGGCAGTAAGCAAGTAACTCCGGCTGAAGGGCTTGACCATGGTGGACATTTTCCAAAAATTAAAAGCTTCAGCTCCATGTTTTCATGTATAAATATGTATAAAGCCTTTGCATTTGATAAAAATATTATATTGGCAAAGATGTAATGACTGATATTTTTATTATCTTAATTATTTACAAATATATCATGCTCAAGATGATCCCTTTAAGTGAAAAAATAAGTATAGGTAATAATAATTTGATAAGGATTGGTACTTTTCAGCATACTTTCAAAAAATTAAGAGAGTGAATAAGTCTAACAACTGAATAATAAACCTTTTGCAATTTGGATTATTTCCAATTCATTGCTTTCAATAACATTGTAGGAGGACCAGAGTTGTCAAGTGACATATCATTATTAAAATTATTTAAATAATTTTTGTGATATAGCCTTATGTGATTGTTGGTATATAACCATGAAGAAATTGAAACTAATGTAATAAACTTCCTTCCATTACTATATATTTTATATGTGAATTTTTCATTTATATCTATAAATAATAGGAATAGAATTGATGCTGTCTCTTTCAAGCAATAATCAATATTTATCCATGAATACAAGAACTATTCATTAAATCCAGAATCATGTCATTTAGGGGATAGTTTTCAAAACCCTTTTTTTTTTACATTTTATGACTAATATCAAAATTGTGATGTTATTATAATGTTGTGATCAATAGCATACCAGTGTATTTTTATACCAATAGTAATTATGATAATAACCCAATCAAAAAGAATTTTTTAATACTTAAGAGTTTTATGATCACAAAATATAAAGAAAGAATTCAATTTTAACCAATGGATTGTTTTTGTTTTAGAAGAACATGTTAGGATAATTAATAAAATACTTTTAAGCATAAAGACTTATTATACGAGATTTCATAGAGTAAGTGGGATTTGTAAATTCAAGGAAATAAAGATGTCAAATGTTCAAATGCTAAAAAAGAGCTTGTTTCTGTGCTATACATGGATAGCAATTCATATCAAAGCCTTTTGATGTTTAGAGTCTACTGGATATATTTAAAACAATAATGTAAGAGATCTATTTTTAAGTGTCAATATTTAGAATATGTCAGAATTTACATGCTTTGCATTATATTAATTTTCTGAGATGTGATATGGAATTTATTTTCTTATGATAGGAGAACTTCCTTATTCATAGGAGGTGCCTGCCACAGTATTAGAAATGAGTGTCTGAATGTCTTCCACTGACTCAAATTGTTCATCACATGCAAAGGAAAAACCCCACAAAGATAGAGCAATGACGCAAAATGTTAACAATTTTTGACTGTAGGCGAAGGGTTATATGAGTAGTCATTGTACTATTCTTTCAACTTTTCTGTAGACTGGAAATTTGCATTACAAAAGTTGAGGGGAGAGAAATTATATCCTTTGCAACCTTCGAAACTTATGATCAGAAACTTTATGTGTCAACCTTAAAATATGCAAAAGAATTTATAGCTTTTCAAAATATCTTCAGAGTATCCAAGCAAATTGTTTGAAGATCACTAAGCTAATCAGGCTAGACCCTGCTTCCCAAATTTAGTCACTTCTGTCCCAGACACCACGATTTTCCTCCAAATTCATATATTGACTAGACTATTACTAATTTAGTGTTTTTATTTCAATTGATTCTTTTTTTTTTTTTACTTAAAAGTTAATTTTCAGGGAAACATTATGTTGTTAACACAAATAGAAAATCAGCATTACTTGTCATAAAGAGAAGATAAACATCGATCAATAAATTGAAAACAAGATGATGCTTCAAATTCTGGTTAGATTCTGTCCTTTACACAATAAATCTAAGCCTGAAACTTACTCTCTTATTTTAAAAAGGGCGAGGTGTTGCATGGGCCCACAGAAGCAACCATTGGGCTTCTGGGCTGGGCACATGCAGCACCGTGTCACCTCTGTGCCACCTGGCCAGCCAGGCAACCCCATTCACATCTGGACATGGGCCTGGTCCATTAGTCTCCAGGAATCTCATTCAAATAAGACAGAACTGTATCTCCTGCACCTTCATAATCATAGTAGTAACATCGATTATTACCATTATAACTATACTTGAAGGAGCACATACTATGCACTTAGACAATATTATACAATATATTCTTTTTTTTATTTTAGCGTATTGTGGGGGTACAAGTGTTAAGGTTACTTATATTGCTCATGCCCCCCTCCCCCACTGAGTAAGAGCTTCAAGCATGTCCATCCCCCAAGCATTGCACATCTTACTCCTTGTGGTTGTATATACCCATCCCCTCCTCCCCCCTTCCACTCTCCCGACACCCGATAAATGTTACTCCTATATGTCCACTTAGGTGTTGATCCATTAATACCAATTTGCTGGTGAGTACATGTGGTGCTGGTTTTTCCATTCTTGAGATACTTCACTTAATAGAATGGGTTCCAGCTGTATCCAGGAATATACAAGAGGTGCTATATCACCATTGTTTCTTAAAGCTGAGTAGTACTCCATGGTATACATATACCACATTTTATTAATCCACTCATGAATTGATGGGCACTTGGGTTGTTTCCATAGCTTTGCAATTTATACAATATATTCTTTGTAAAACAACCCTACAGCATAAATATGATTATTCACCTCTTATAATTGAAAAAAAGTGAGGATCAGAGAGGTTAAGTTACTTGCCCTAGGTCACATAGCTAGTGGGTGGGAAGCCCAGAATCCAAGCCCACATTTGCCTAAGCTGCTGGAGCACCCCTGCTCATCACAGGGCTTGCAAAATAGGAGCATCCTTCCCAACGTCACCCAAGGTCCCATAATGCTAAAGTAGGACAAAGTGTACATCTCACTACATCTTTGAGAAAAAGGGAATGATACAGAGGCTTGACCCTGACCTGGACTCAGAAGAACCAAATTCAGGTTCTAATTTTGGTAACTTATTCACATAACTACCCTGAACCTCTTTCCTTATGCATAAAAAGGAGTGGGTGTTGACTAGATGAGGGGTCTCCAACTTTGATCATGAGCCCCATCAGTTTTTGAAATGAGCACATATTGCCCGTATCTATGCACTTATTTATCCATTTATTTGTAAGACATAAATATGTGCTTTAATGAAGAAACATTATGTGTGTTATTAAAAAGCATAAAAATAAAATATTTAAAAGGATGAGATAAGGATAAGGATAACATCAACAAACAACAGGAATATTAAATATCTTGTTGATTGGGATGGCTGGATTCTATCATCAGCTAATATCTCAAGGTGCAATATGAATTGGGGCAAAATTGATTTATCATAATAATATTAGAAGATAGTCTGTAGATCAAATATCTTGATAATTTCAAGACATTTGGGGCTGGCTTCTTATCTGGGTTTGATGGAACCGTCTTTGATTTTCCCTCATGATGACGAGGGCTGGGGGAGGGTGGCGAAGCTGCCACGTTCCTGCAGTTGACTTGCACTCGCACTGGAGGTGTTATCTTCAAACGGTGGCATCTTTGCAGTGTCCATTTTGTGAGGGATGGTTTCATTCAAACGAGGAAATAGAATTCTGAAATTCCTACCTAAGTAGTAGGCACATGTTATCAGTCTCCTGACACTGCTACAATGAAGTATGACAAACTAAGTGACCTAAAACAATAGAAATTCACTGTTTCACAGTTCTGGAGGCTAGAAGTCTGAGATCAAGGTGTGGGCAGGGCCACATTCCCTCAGAAACATGTAAGGGGGCAGGGGGGAGATCTTTCACTGCTTCTTCTAGCTCCTGCTGCTTGCCCGCAATCCTTGATGCCAAGGTTGGTTGAGCCAACCTGGGTTGAGCAATCCTTGGCTTATTGATGCATCTCTCAAATCTCTGCCTTCACCATCACATGAACGTCTTCTCACTGGATCTCTGTCTTTGGTCTCTTCCCCTTTTCTTATAAAGACATCACTAGTCCTATTGGATTAAGTGCCCACTCTACTCTACTATGACCTCATCTTAACTATCGGTATCTGCAACGACCCTTTTTCCAAATAAAGTCTGAGGCGCTGGGGGTTAGAACTTCAACAGATCTTCCTGTGGGACACAGTTCAACGCACACAACACAAGTAAATGTGCAGAAGGAAAACAGAGCAGAGAGGCGACATCATCCATGTTCTAGAACCTCCATCCTTGTGACCTTCTGATGCACACAACAAGTGAAGGTGTTATGCCAATACATATGTTAATCTTTTTCAAATGTTTTAAATGTAGTGCAGAAGAACAGGAAACCTATAAAGGAGCAGCGAGAGAGAGACAGAGGAAAAAGGCCATGAGAATGTGACCTCACTCAGTTAAGGACGGTGAATGCTTCAAGAAGGGGGGTCGGCGGGACAGCAGAGCCAAGGAGTCACTATGATAATGTCTAGGAGGTACCCTGCGGACCTAACAGCAGGGAGATCACCATGGTCCTTCACTTCTTTCATTTTATACTAACATTTTCTTCCCCAACTCTGATGGGTAACTGTGCATCCTTAGAGACCTTCGTCCTAGAGAATCCCAAAGGTTTCTTCTATATTCCAAAATATGATGACCCTTTGAACAACCCGTCCCCAGAGGTCACTTCCAAAATGACTAAGAAATCAGATGCTGTGAATTACATGGAACCATATAAGAATTCTGAGAGGGCAGAAAGTGGAGACATCAAGAGGACACTTGAATCTATTATCATATTTATTTGTATCTTAATAGCATGCCTACAGGGAAAGTATGTAGAATAATAGTGTTCATATTGTGTTAAAAGAAACTGAGAGCTTATTAGTAATCATCATCATTATTATTATTATTTACCATTGACCATGTGAAAGGCAGCTGAGTATACTGGTTGAAGCCAGACTTCCTAGTTCAAATCCCAGCTCTGCCACTTACTAGCTTTATAACATTGGGTTATTTATTCTTCCTTGTGCCTCAGTTTCTTCATCTATAAAGTCTGTAATAATAGTACTACTTCATAGAGTTATTTTGTAAATAAATATATGTTAGGTTCTTAAAACAGTGCCTGGCACATAATAAGAGATATATAAGTGTTAGTTATTGTTGCAATGATGACGATGATTGAAATCTACTGAGCTTCTCAATTGAACTAGACACTATGCTAAGCATTTTGCTTACCTTGTCTCTTTTTATCATCACAAAACAACATGGTGATTAAGAGAACAGGCTGAGAAATCAGGAAAGACTGACTTTGAATCTGAGTTTTGCCACTTGCTAGATAGATCGCCCTGGACAAGTCATTTCACATTTCCAAACTTTGGTTTCCCCATACCCCTGTCAAATAATCCAGGTAATGCATTTAGCATAGCACCTGGTACAGAGCCAATGTTCAATTAATGCAAACTCTTATCATTCATGACCCAGTGAAGGAAGTATAATTGCATCCATTTTGCAGATATGACTCTGTTAAGTCACTTACTGGTCCAGAGTCTCACTGCTGATGTGTACCTGATCCTGACCTAAAAGTCAAGTCAGTTAATGTGGGTACCTGGTAGTCTGGCAGCCCAAGTTAATACTGAATGCTGTGTTAATCACTGATTGACGGGGATTTCTCAGAGAAGCAGAAGTTATAAATATAAGCATCGAAACTTTCACCAGAACAATAGAAGTCACACTCAGTCTTCCTTAAAAGTAAAGTGCCGGCCTGCCATGGCACTGTGGGAAACAAAATTTTATATTTTAGTTGAATGGAGGAAGTCTTGAACTGCTTCTAGACCCAGCCCTGAAATTAACTAATACGTGGTCTTAGCCAAACAGATGATCTGGTCTCTGAGTCCCCTTGAGTTTAGAAATTCTACAGTTTTATGAATTTGCCTTCCAGGTGGGAATATAAGACTAAGATACGTAACAATATAATTACAGAACAGTTTGAAGGCCATTTGTGATCCAGGAAGAAAGTCTTTGTGGAAGTTAGGGTAGCCCTTAAATGTTGATTTAGACAGTAATTTCCAAAATGCCCAATCATGAGAATATTCCAGGGCTCTGTTTTAAAAGTACAGATTTCTGGCTGGATCACGGTCTCCAGACCATCTGTATTCTTAGAAAGCACTGATGATGTTTGAGCTTCACTCAGTTTGGAAGACAATGTACCAGGTCAATGGGCTCCACTTCCAATCACTTAGATTTAATTAGGGTGGTGGTGTAAGGAACAATCTTTTTTAAAACTCTTCAGGTAGTTCCAATATATCCAGAGTTGAAAACCACTGTGTTAGATCATTGAATTGTTGAAAATTTTTCTCTTAAAAAAGGATCAGATATTTGTATACCCGTGTTCTTAACAGCAGTAATCACAATAGTCAAAATGTGGAAGCTGCCCAAGTGTCCATCAGTGGGCAAATGGAAAAAGAAAATGTGGTCTAGACACAAATAGAATATTATTTATCCATAAAAAGGAAGTAAATTCTGACACCTGCTACATGCTACATACGTGCTACAAGATGAGTGACCCTTGGGGACATTATACTAAGTGAAATAAGCTAGTCAACAAAAAGATAAATACTGTATGAGTCCATCCATATGAGGTATCTAGAGTAGTCAAACTCATAGAGACAGAAAGTAGAACCATGGTTACCAGGGGCTGGGGGCCGGGGGGAAATGGAGAGCTGTTGTTTAATGGGCAGAGTCTCAGCATTGCAAGATGTAAAGAGTTCTAGAGATTGGGTGCACAGCAATATGAATATACTTAGCATTACTAAAGTGTGCATTTAGGCATGGTTAAGATGGTAAATCTGATGTAACGTGTACCTTACCATAATTAAATAATTGTTTTAAAGATGAGGATGGTAGACACAGAGTAGGCTCTCACCCCCACCCCACAGCAGACATTGCTAATCGATCACTGCACACTTCCACACGGAGCCTAGACCCCCACAATCCCTGGAGCTGGAAAGAACAGTGTGAGAAAAGATGCGGAAAAGTGAAATGATGAAAGTTAGGAGTATTTGTGATTGGGAGAGGGAATGAGGGAGTGAGAGTGAGGGAGAAACAAAGGAGATTGTCCTCCAAAGATGGAAGGAAGGACTAGAGAAGAAAAAAGACACAATAAATATATCTATTCTTTAAAATACTACCTGGTGAGCAGAAGGCCAAATATCTTGTTGCCATGTGACCATATTGTGTTACTAAGGCACTAACTGGCCACAGAGGCAGCTAGCTCTGTGGGCAAGAGCCAGGGTGAGGACACAGAAAGCCAAGTTCAAAGTCTGCCTCTGCTCCTGGACCCCTTGGACCCTCCACCCTTGGTGCTCAAATCCCTCTCCAAGGTGCTGCTGGGCACGGATTCCAGGAGCATAGACAATCATCAGTGCCTGTGGTGCGGCAGACCCAGCGGTGGCCTCAAGGCTGGAGCTGTCTCCTGCATGAACCGCTTGCAGACATTCACTTGACACTTGGCTAGAGGAGGTTTCCACCTTCAGGGGGTGACTTTCTGAAAAGAAGATAAACCAACACCTTTCAATGAGTCACATCCTCTCCAGGTGTTCTCTCCCCTTCTCTGCTCACAATCCCTTTTGTCTTTTAAAACCGGAGGAAACAAATGTGGTATTATCCTCTTCAGTAACTGGGTTCCCCATCCGGAACTAGCAAAACCAAAAATCTATAAGGAAGAAATCATGTGGTTCACATTTAGGGTATGGAGAGAGCTTGTCTGCTTAGAGCGGGCTGCGTCGTTCCCAAAATAATCATTACTACAAAGGCAAATCAGTGCTTGAAGATTTGCTCCCCGCTTTTGCACTAATTAGTATACTGGGGGGAGGAGGAGGGGGGAGGAGATGCAAACCGCAGCCGCCAGCTGTGAAGATTTGTTATGTTAATTAACAACGTGATTAGACAGGAAAACCATAGTCAGGTCTGATCTGTCCCACAGTGCCCAGACTGGTCCTGAAACGCCCAGGGAATGGGATAGGAGGAATCACACACCAGAGGTGGCCTCTGGAGCCTGAGCAGAAACCAGGAGCCCTCAAACCCCTCCAAGTAGGCACCAAGAAGCAGCTCCCACTCCCAATCCCAAAACCTACTTGAGGCACCTGGGAATGAAATTTCTGGAGAGGACTCTCTGTTACCACCACAATCACTCTGCTAGTTCTGAGCCACCACCAGAAAGCTTTCCCTTGTATTTCATGTCACCTTTAAGTGTAGGTTCCTAGGTGAGGAGGACAAATGGGTTAGTGAGCAGAACACCAAGGGGAAATGTGGAGCAGAGTCCAGAGCGCCGATGCAGAATAACAGAGCTCTATTATTAGCGAAGTAACTCTGCCTTTAAAAAGGGCGCTGCAAGTCTGGGCAGCTGTTAAGTGCACTCAAAAACACAGCTTGATGTGCTTGCTGTAAACATCTTTATTTTTCCTTCGCCCAAAGAAGCCACCATGCCAATAGACCCACTCCCTGAGGTTGCGAAGGCGATTTGTCTGCTTGCTGACTTCCCTGCTGCCTGGGTGGCTGCGGCAGGCTGGGCAAATGCTATGACACCAAGTCCCCATGCAGAGCCCCGGCCTGCAGTTGCCTCCCTTGCTCCCTGGAAATTGTCCTTTCAAATGCAGGCAGCTCTTCTGGACACTAGCGGAAAGACGCTCCATGGCATCATGGGGTTCCATGGCTGGAAGGCAACTGAAACCTTGCATGATCCCCTGGTCTCCCCTTGGGGGCAGTGGAACAGCTGAGGTGCAGTGAGGGCACAGGGGCTTCAATGGGCAGGAGCAGAGCCGACAAGAACCCGGGGCTCCCATGCCCGGCCCTGCACATGTGCTATCGTCCCAGATGCCCTGGAGAGGGTCTCGTTCTGCTCCCCTCACTGTGACTTGCTTGGGAAACTCCGTGTCTGCCTCTGGCCAGCTTTGGGACTCTTAGAGGGGAGGGTGAAGGGCTGGAAATCATTTCTTCATTGGACACACATTGGGGAGGGCCCAGCTATCTGCCAGAGATGGGGCTGAGCTCTGGGGACACAGAGGAGGGAGCTCTAAGTCTCGTGGGGACGGCAGATCCTATAATCCTCAAAGCAGAAGAGGTGGACCTGGAAGCACAGGGGAGCTGTTTGAGCCAGAAAAGCCTCTCCAGAGGAGGTGACATTTGACCTGAGCCACAAACCCCTTCTCTGAGAATGGCCTCCTCCCTGGGCTTCCTGGGCGGGGGCGTTTCTCCTGAGATTCTGGCACCTTCGCACTTGCCTCGGGCTGCCCTCCCCAGAATGCCTTCTAGGCCCTGCTCACCTTCCTTCAAATCTTGCTTCTCCTTTTGTTGGGAGGAGGAAAATGTTCTAAGACTGCATGGTGATGGTTGCACAACTCGATAAATGTACCCAAAATCACTGAATCGTGCACTTAAAATGGTGAACTGTATGGTGTGTAAATGACTCCTCAATAAAGATGTTTTTAAAAACTTCCCAACATTTTCATATGGAGAAAAATGATGGCATTTGTGTCCTGCCGTGGCATAAATAGAAGGAAATTTAGAGTTTAGTGAGAAAAAAAAATCATTATACTTTATTTATATCATGATGATAAGAAAAATAAAATGCAAAAGTTTCAGAAAGGCATTAAAATGTTGAATTTATATAAAATATCCAAATAAAACATTTTCAAATATTTAAGTAGAAAAACTTGAATTTGTGTCCATGATGGTACTTTTTACAATCTGTCTGCAAGGGGTAAGGCACTCATGCTCTTGGAGGACATAGGTTGGAAATGACTACATGAATTTGTAAACAATGCTTTTTAGGGACAACCCCTTCAAATTCTTAATGGGCTCCATCAACAAGAAGTTTTGTTCACACCAGGAGGTTAGTAGACATTTTTAAATCATTTTCATAACCTTCCAAAAGTCTAAATTGAAATTGCACTGGAATAATCTAATAACTTGTTTCTTTCATTGACAAATAAATAATATTGACATTTTTGTGATAATTTAAACAGATTTCAAATTCAATCAAATTTTTTCATGCCAAGTATTTCAATGTAATGATAACATGTTCGTTTGCAAAACATACATGAACTATTAGAACAGTCAACCTGCACACAATTGGTTTGAATGCCACTAAAAGACACCAAAGCTGCAAAACTAATTATCCAGCACATATGAAGACAGCTGGAACTGTGCCCACCAGGACACCCTGAGTGGCCCACACCCTGGATAACACATCCTGCTCCCTGGGCCCTGTCCCCAGTGGGCAGTGGTGTCCTGCAGTTGGCTGCCCACATGGAAGTCCGGGAAAGAGGGCAAGTGGTAGATGGGCTCAAAGCAGGACTCTGGGGAATATCAGTGAACCCCACTCCATTTAGATACCCTCTGAGAGACACCGGAGAGCTCACCCATCACGCCAAAAAACAAGGAAGTCCTGGTCTTGTGGTGGGGCACAATCTGAGCTGATGCCTGAGAACACCTCATGTCTTTAGACACCCAGATAAGCCAGGAGCATTTTCTAAGAGCCTTTAGCCACCCCGAGACAATATCCACTTTGAGGTCTTGGGGAGGGGGGTAACTCCCTGGAGAGGGGGTGTGCTCAGAGTGAGAGAAGCAGTAGGTTAAAAGCACAGACTTGGGATGATCTGTGCTTAAGAAGTGGGTGGACAAGTACCAGCTTGGGGAGAAAATAGAAGGGTAGGAAAACCAAATGCTGAGAGATCACAGAAAGCAAAGGAAAGGAGTAATTAACTGAGAAAGGGAGTAAAGCCTCAGGTGCTGCCTAGAGGAGGAAGAGGAGGAGGAGGAGGAGGAGGGAGGCTGAAGGAAGGTGGAGGAGCAGAGGGCACTTTGGAAGGGGGAGTCTCAGGGGAGGGATGTGGGCGGCACAGCCTGGAGCCCCAGGGCCAGTGGAAGCATTGCCTTCTCACTGACTGGCCGAGGACAGGAGCCTGTGAAGGGCACTGCCAGGGCAAAGGGGACCTTTGAGAGAGCCAGCCACTGGGAGGCCTGAGGTCAGGGACCCAGAAAGAAAGGCCTTCCTGGGAAAGAAAGGGTTCCCCTGCCTCTGACTTGGGAGCAAAGGTTTTCTCTTTGGTAAGACAAAGAGGGAACTGAGGAAGACAAGAGCCACCAGCTAGTCAATTGGTGCAACAGATGGAGACAGCTGTCCCGTGGCAATATTCCTTTATTATTCATGTGCCAGCATTTTCTGGACAGCTGCTGTGTGCCAGGCCCAGGGACAACAGAGACACGAGCCTTTCCTATTAGGAGATCAGAGTAAAGGGAAGCGAGCGAGTTAGCGGACCGTCACAGAGCGGGCAGTGACAGCGAGAGCACAGGATGCAGCAGGAAGCCGCAGAAGGAGCCTCACCCGCCTTAGCAGGCGAAGGAGGCTCCCTGAAGGAGGCAGAATCTTGGCCAAGACTGAAGGAATAGGAGGCGTTAGATAAGCAGGGGAAATACGGTCCAGGAAACTGCCCAGGGGCAAAAGGAAGCATGGGCATCTGGGAACTGAAATGCTCAGTCTGGATCGAGCATCCATCACAAAGTACAGGCAGGTGAAAGGTGGTGGCCGGAGAGATGAGGCAGGAGCCCGATCATGAAGAACTTTGTCACCTGGTGAAGGATCTGCCTGTGGTTCTTCCCAGTCTTTGGAACAGAGAGGTTGATCTAAAGGAGAAAGTCCTTCCGTGCCCTTCCACACTCTTAGGACACAGAGATTCCTAATGTGCAGGGAAAAGTAATGGGGTGTTGGGACCTTCCAATGAGGTGGTGTTCAAAGCAGATGGATGAGGTTAAGTGCCCCCCAAAAATCAAAGCCTTTACAAACAAAGTTAATTATGTCTAGTAGTTAGTTCTTTCCTTTGTTTGCAAGGATTTTACAGGAAGCACATGAGCCATAACTACTTCTCCATAAACACCAATTTGATGTCTTATCGCTCAGCTCAAGTATCTCCTGTGGCTCCCCAGTGCCTGCCCCATAAAATCTGAGCTTCCCTCTTTGAGTTTTGAGTTTTAGAACACTCCATTAGCTGACCCATTCTGTTGTTTCTTTTTTTCCCTAATGCAAACCTCCCCATCAGCTGCTTCCACATCAGCACATATATTAATTCCTTTAGGAGACAAAGACTGCACTGAGAGTTTACATGTTGTATAAGAGAATTTCATAGCCTGAAAATGCAAAAAAAAAAAAAAAAAGAAAGAAAGAAAAGAAAATAAAAAAAGTGTCACAAGAGCAGCACTTCCTCAGGAGTTCAGAAAAGAGCACCACGAGGAGCTCTATGCCTCACCCATCCCTGCCTCTGTCCCTTTGGGAACTGCTTGAGCACTGTGGCTGAGAAAGGAAGTGACGTCAAAGGAATAAGGAAGAATTGTGGAAATGGACAGTCTGCAAAGCATCATTGTAAAGAACGTGGTCATTAGAGCCACACATATAAGCCAGGTGACATTTAGCAATTTAGATAGCCCCTCTGAGCCTCAGTTTCCCAACTGTAACAAATCTGATGCCCGTCTCTACCTTGTAGAGTTATTACGGAGATATGTAAAGCACTCAAAGCACTCAACACAATGCCCAGCAGAGCTCTCAATCAGCAGTAGCTATTAATGCTAATAATAATAATAACATTCTGAAAAAGAGTACGCATAGTAGTTAGAGATCTGTCTCGGGGTCCAACTCCCTGGGCGTGTAGCCCTTGCTCTTCTACCTACCAGCTCTGTGGCCTCTAGCAAATCACATAAACCTCTCTGTTCCTCATTTCCCTTCCATAAAATGGGAATAATAATAGTATCTTCTCCATATATCACTGTGAAGAATATGGTTATTAGCATCTGCATTAAGTCTAAAAAAGAAGGAAACTGAAGTCTAGAACAGAGTGAGAAAGAGAAGAGCTACACACCTTTCTCTAAGCTTGAAGAGCTGCCGCCTGCCCTCAGTTCTGCAATGTTGGCTCATAAATAGGCAGACAGACAGTGGAAGAGAATGCAAAGCCCAGAAATATATCCAAATGCATGTGGGACATTATAACATCCTCTCAAATCAGTGGAGAAAAATGGACTGCCCAGTAGATGGACTTGGGACGGTTGGGTGGCCATCTGGGAGTGCTGGCTCTGCTCTCGTCCTCTTGGCTGGGGAGGGAGTGAACTCAGCAGACGGAGAACAGAGATGGGCCAGAGATATTTTGTTCTCCATGCTTTTGTGATTCTTGCTGTTGAACCTATTCGAAAGTGTTACCTACTCTAAAAAGTTAAAGGGAGAAAAAAGACAAATAGTCCCCCAGAAGTGACAAGAGATGGATTGTCCGAGGGAAGAGCCAGCAAGCCCATGGTGAGGTTGGTTCCCCTGGGAGTGGGCACTCCCTGCTTATGAGAGGCTACACAACACGTGAGCCATCAGGGCCACCTGTGCAGAACCTGGAAGGGCTCTAGGGGACTGGGAGATCCCTCTTGCCTGTCATTGTCCCTTGGGCCATGACTTCAATGCACATGCACTAGTTATCTGGGAAGGGAATACACTGTATGTGCCCATTTTTCTGGAACCACCATTAGGTTTGCTAGACTGGCAGAGATGGGAGTGGGGGAAGGAGAGGGACCCTGGGCATGTGAATTTGAGGAGGTACAGAGGACAGGGTCTGGGGACCCAAATAAAGCTAGAAGAGTAGCAGGACAGAGGGAGCTGGTAGGGTCTCAAAGAGGAGAAGTCCTTGGCATTCCTTGAGAGAAGGCAGGGAAAGGAGGAGACCTGTTTCCTCCAGGCCACTCTTTTGCTAGGACTGCTATTTGAGGAGTCTGGCTTTCCAAAGATGCTAGAGGGCTGCATGTAATGACCCCAGAAATATCTCTCAGGCCCCCTTGTCCTCCGCAGTGATTTAAGTTCAACTGCCCGATCAGTAACAGCTTACAACACTCCCATGACAGACACTCGTAGCCCTTCACTCCCTGATCTATCCGGGGGACTGCCCGTTCTAGCGCCTCCTCCCCAAGCATTCTGCTAACGGAGCAGGCAGGCCCTCTCTCAGTCACCCAGCCTTTGATTTGCACCTCCTACTCACACATCCTAAGAGGATTCACCTCAAGTGTAACCCCGAATGGGTTAGGTTACAAGCAAGAAAGAAAAGAAGTGCAAAATCAATGCAGCCCATAAACTCTCATTCCCTTGCCTCTCTGCCAAGCTCTAAAGATAAGAGTCTAATTCGATTGATGTGGGATGCACTGCTGAGGGGTTTCTTAATTAACTTTTTTCCTGATTATAAAAGGAGGACTCTATTTCTTACTCTTCTGAATCTTACCCTTTAGATTAGACACAATGGCGGCATCCTTATGGAAAAACCAGAAAATACAGAGTAAAATACAAGAGAAAGAATTCAAACACTAATTATCCTACCATCTTGGATAACGGTATTATTGTATTGGTGTGTGTGTTTCCAGTCCTTTTATGAAAGCCTAATTGATACAATTTGGATGACATTATATATTAAATGAATATACTATTGATATGATATGTCAATTTCATATCATTTGCCCATGGATTTAGATTCTTCATAATTTTTGCTGGTTACATAACATTCTATCTTAAGCATATGCTGATATGCTGAAATTTATTTCATCAATCCTATAATAGACATTTTCAAGGTCAATTTTTTCCTAATATAAGTAATGCTTCAATAGTTAACATTTTGTCCGAAGCTTGACTCATATGTATCAGCTCATTCCCTTTGGATAAATTCCTAGAATTTAAGATTATGAGGTCAAAGAGTATGAACACTTTTAAGGCAATACATAGTACCAAAGTGACTTCAAGAAAAGCACCCATTAAACTCCGCCAGCCGACTGTAAAATTTAACTTTTACTCTCTATATCAAACTCTGAACCACTTCCCAGATGAGCTGTGGTATCTAGGGCTGAAACGAAGGTGGAATCTTATCAGAGTGTGAGCCCATGAGATTAATCAATCTGTCAGGAGAAGCAGAGCTGAAATCCAGCCAAGGTGGAGGAAAGTAGTGGCCATGTGCTCTTTGATCACCGCCTCCATTGATGCTGCTTCTGGTACCCACTGTCTAGGAATCCACCTGAAGGGCTTTTTCCTCCTGACACCAAACACATGATATCTTTTCCAATACCAATTATCTGATTTTCTGACACCAGCTGGGTGTCCAATAATTCATTTCAATTCTGACACTACTGGAGTTAGCACAGATCCCAGGGGTTAAGGGCTTGGTCCCATAAGACTGCCCCCCTTTAGATGCCAGGCGCAAGTCCAAGGTTGCCACTTGCATTTCTGATGGACCAGCTATAAATTTGGGGAATCCCACAACCCTCTCCTCAGGTTCAGTAATTCCCTAGAACAACTCATAGAACTCAGGAAAACTCTTTACTTACTATGAGCCATTTATTATAAAGTCTACAACTCAGGATACATAGGGCAAGGTATGGGGAGTGGGGAACGGGACAGCACTTCGATTGCTCACTAACCTACCAACTCCTCAAACCCTGTTATTTAGGGTTTTTTATGGTGATTCCATTATGTAGGCACGATTGACGAAGTCACTGGCCATTGGAGATTGAACTCAGTCTCCAGCCTTCCTCCCCACGCTGGAGGTCCCTGAGTAGGGCTGCAAGTTCCAACTCTCCAACTACGGCTTGGTTCCATTGGTGCCCAGCCCCCACCCTGAAGTTATCTGGGGTCCTTAACCATGGGTGGTCTCATTATCATACAAAAGATAATCAATTCCAGGCGTCCTAAGAGCTCTGTTCCAGGAACTGGGGACACAGAGCCAGTGTTGATTATGTATTATTCCACACCACCCCTTCCCCATTTTCTGTTTTTATGGTCCACAGGGATCCCTACCCACTCCCAGCTCGTGAGTTGAGCTTAAGAACCAGGCCCAAGCCAATCAGTGCATCACATCTCCACTATAGCTACAGAGAGTGGCCCAGGGGTGATCATATGACCTGATCAGAGCCAATGAGTCATGGGAGACTTTAGGATGGATGAATGGATAAAGAAAATGCATATACACAATGGAATCTTATTCAGCCATAAAAAAGAATGAAATCCTGGTATTTGCAACAACACACGTGAAATTGGTAGACATTATGTTAAATGAAATAAGTTAGGCTAGGCATAGAAAGACAAATATTACATGTTTTCACTCATATGTGGACACTAAAAAATAACTGAACTCATGGAGATAGCAAGTAGAATGATGGTTACCAGAAGCTGGAGAGGGTACTGGGGAGGGGCAGATAAGGAGGGAATGGTTAGTGGGTACAAAAACACAGAAAGAATAAGATCTAGTGTACAGTATCACAACAGGGCAACTATAGTTAACAATAATTTATTGTCTATTTCCAGATAACTGAAAGAGTAGAATTGGAATGTTCCTAACACAAATAAATGAATCAATGCTTGAGGTGATGGATACACCAATTCCCCTGATTTGATCATTACACATTTAATGTTTATATCAAAATATCACATGTACCCCATAAATACGTACAACTATTATTTATCCATAATAACTAAAAATAAAATTTTTTTAAAACAAAAAAATATCTTTTCTAGGTGCCAAACCAATTCAATGGGTAAAGAATAGCCTTCAATAAATGGTGCCGGGACACTGGACATCCACACATAAAAGAATGAAGTTAGACCCCTTTCTCTCAACACATAAAAGAACTAACTCAAATTGGACAGTACACCTAAATGTAAGAGCTACACTATCTATGCTACATTATATAGATACAATATTTTAGTGTGTGTGTATGTAATTATATACACATGTATGTATAGTATATGTCAGTATCTATACATTCATACAATGGAATATTATTTGGCAATAAAATTTGGAATGAAGTAATGAAACATCCTACAACATGCTACAACACGAATAAACCTTGAAAATATTATGCTAAGCGAAAGAAGTCAATCACAAAAGGCCATGTTGTATGCTTCCATTAATATGAAATATCCAAAATAGGCAAGTCTATAAAGACAGAGAGTAGATTAGTGATTGTTCAGAGCTGGTCGGAGGAGAACGATGGGAAGAGTTTGCTGGTGGGAATGGGGTTTCTTTTGGGGATGATGAAAATGTCCCAAACTTAGACTATGGTGACAGCTGCACAACTTTGTGATTATACTAAATACCATCGAACTGTACACTTTAAATGGATGAATTGTATGATATGTGAATCATATCTCAATAAAGCCATTTAAAAATGTTCTAGGCTTTTTGGAAGAGATACTGTTAGTGATGCTTGGCAGGAAATAAAACTCTGCCATATTTTCTTATTTCATTCACCTCCTACACCCTAAGAAATATGATGCCGGGAGATTGGGTTGGGCTATATGTTTCACAAGATCTGAGTGCTGCTTCTCCTTCTTGTTCCTCTCCTTTAGCCATGATCTATTATTTCCAGAACTTACAAGCTTTAGCTGACATACAGAAGCTAAAGAAGTATAATTGTATATTGATCTTCAAAGGATGATGTCGACATTGACAAATGTTGGACACATGGAAACCACCCTACCTTCTTGTAGGCTTTGTTTCCAGGAATGTATGTTCCGTGAAGGCTTGAACCCTTGCCCCTGGTCCACCTGTGGTCATGCCCATGCCAGCAGCTAGGCTGAGCTAGTGTGCAACGATTCTGGATTATAATAATGGCACAACCCACCTCCCCAACCCCACCCCTAACAACACTCACTCTAAAAACACATCTGAGAACCGGCAGGAGCAATGCTTCTTAACCTGTAACCTACAAATCCCCCAGGAATCTTGTTAAAAAGTAGGCTCTGGTTCAGTAGGTGTGGGGTGGGGCCTGAGATTCTGAATTTCTGACCGAGGGCCAGGTGATGTCACTGCTGCTGGTCCTCGGAGATTCTGATGAAGGTGATCTGTGAATCTCACTTGAGAAGCACTGTTCTCAAGTCTCGCTGCTAGAGAGTTTACTATTGCATTTAATACATCCATGTTTGTTGTCATGGCTTATCAATATTCCAAGGAAGATGTCGCTTGATCCCATATGATACCCATCAAGGCCGTTCGTACTCCCTTTAAGCCTCTCCCTTAGCACAGTGGCTCACAAAGCAGAATCAGCATCTCCTGGAAACTCACTAGAAAAGCAGCATCTCAGGCTATGCCCAGACCAAGTGCATCAGAAACAATAGGTTTATGTTTGAGCAAGTCCTACAGGTGCTTCTGGTGCTCGGTAACCAGAAAACCACTGTCTTAGGGCGACAGTACTTGCACATGGCCTCCCGCACCCCTTCCCCTGGCTCCCCCAGTGTGCCTTGAAGACTTCCTAACTGCTGCTCTTTTTACCCGACAAGGCAAAGCAGAACTTTTTTTTCAGCAAGAAAAGCTGCCTTTCTGAGCGGGCACAGCATGTCACTTTAGCTCCATAACTTGAGGGAGGAGGCACCTGTTGCCCAGAGGGACCTTCAGGGCACTGGCTTCAGCGTCCTCTCCATACAGACTCGGGGAACCAACGCTGTCCCGGGCAGCAGAGCAGGTGAAGGTGTCTTGGGGACAATGGAGAGCTAAGCGGAGCTGGCTCGTCGTCTTTTGAGAGTCGGTGTTTTCAGAAGTCCTGTGGGGACAGTCCGCAGTGGGGTGATGTCGGTTTGCAGGGAAGGGAAAGTCATGCTGTGTGGAGGTGAAGGCTGACCTGGTGACCCAGGCTCAACACACAAGACAGGTGGCCTAGGCCCCAAGCCGCCACCCTGGCACAGAGGTTGTGTTTTGGGAGAGAGGACCGAGCACATCTGTGTCTTGCCCTGGAAACTTGGCCGGGGACTGTCCTTCACTGCTTCGGCCCTGGTGCCCAGGACAGCGCTGGCACCAGGCAACCGTTACTCTTGTGGACTAGCTGCCCGCAAACTCCCCCAGGGTTACAGGGCCAGCGTCTTCATTTAACTGACAAGGAAACTGAAGCCCAGAAAAACAGGGCTGGCCAATGGTAGAGCCGGCCCCGAATCCAGACCCTGAGACCCCAGGGCCCTTACCCCACACCTCAGGCCACAGCCAAACTCCTCAAGGCCAGCCTTCAGGGCTTTCCTGTCCAATCCAAGGTCGACCCGGGAAAACAGTGCAGGGTCTGGATTTTTTTTTTTTTTTATTTAATATCAAATTTTGGCTTGGAGGAAGAGGGTCTCTGAAACAAGTTAGTTATTTCAATCCAAAGCGATTTTTAATCACTTCAGGTCTTTCTAGCCTCCAGTTGCCTGTCCCATAAATGTTGGTGACAGGACTGCACTGCCATTGGGCTGGAGATGGCAGACTAGTCCATAATCCAATTTTCTGAGCTATAGTCAAGTGTGAAGAGCTGGCCCCAGTGCAACGTGTGACCAGGGCTTGCTTCCCAGAACAGCCGCTAATTAGTGAGAAGGGACGTGGTCGACAATCTTCATGGCTGTGTTTTGTTTTTCGGGTTGTACACTAGGGAAAAAGCTTGTTATTTGAAACAAGGTCAAACATGCATAAGAAAGAGAAAAAAAGAAAACCTTTCCTAATGAAAAAAAAGTACTCCTTGAATAAGTATAAATATTGATTAGAATCTAGACAAGTGCTTGGAAATAAAATGATTTTCTAAAATTACCAGAATGCATTATTTATTGTACATGTCACTGAGGTAGGAGAATAGCATATTAGGAAATCCAGAGAGTTATAGGATTTTTTTAAAGGAACAGGCTGGGGCTCAGTTGCAGGTCAGTTGCAGTATTGCTGAGCGAAGGCAAGATTCCTCTCCAAGGGTTGCAAGGGTGGCTTGAGTCTACGCAGTGACGCCACCCCCAGTTGCAATTGACAACATGCAGAAGGACCCAGAGGTCACTGATACTCAGGAAATCTACTCCCAACAGGACAAAAAGCACATCTTCCAAAAATAACAGGATATTTGTTAATAATGTCATTAGCAGTTATTGCTCTATTATAAATAAACTTATTGTATTTTTCCATCCTTTTTAAACCTTAAGAACTTTTATATTCATCATCAACTTGCCCTCACAACAAACCTATGAAGCATATAGACCACGTGATGAGCCAATTTTCCTTCTTTATTGAGTATCTGTCATGTCCCAAGCAACAGGGCCATGGCAATAAAGAATAAGGCAGAAATGTGCCCTGCCCAGATAGAGCCAGCAGTCTCGTGGGTGGCAGATGTGTAACAGCAATTCCACATGAAGAAAACTTTTGCTCTTTGTATCCACCATTCAATATTCATGACCTAAAAGCCTACTTCCTTCCACACTCTTGCGAGGCACTATGGCACAAAGACGAGGGACATAACGCCCCGCCTATGGGAACTTCCCATCCCTGACTGTAGGAATTTCTTGTCTAGCTGGGAAGAGACTCCCAACAAGGAAACAGTTCTGCAAGGGGACAGATAATTTCACCAGAATATTTCACCAGATGGTTGAACCGAATATGAAAAAAACAGTAGGACTTTTGCTTTTGGAGAAAAAAAAAAAGCAGAAGGGGAAAAGAGCATGTGTTCAGGTGTGAGGGAGATCTGGGGGCCGGGGAAGTGGCTGCAGGGCTTGCACAAAAGGGGGGCAGGGTGGGAAGTGGGGCTGGCCGGGTGGGCAGGGCCACCTGCACAGGGTTAGAGTTCCTGTGCTGCAGAGGTTGTCCGGGCAAGAGGGCACCTTTAAGGGCCTTCACAAGGCATTCACATAATCACCTTCCATTTTAGAAAAAAGAATTATATTGTCAGAATGGAGTATGGATTTAAGGAGAAGATCACAGCAGTGAGGCCAGTTAGGAGTTACAATCTACATTTGGATCATTCAAATGAAGATTTTTTTAAAAAACTATATAGAGAAGGGAGAGGATTTTGTTCAATAAATCTAAGGTGATAGAACTGTGGGCTAAGCACACCGTGTATGTTATTTTAGGTAATGCGCACAACATCTTTACAAGGAAGATCTTAGTAATCTCATTTTATAAATGAGGAAACTGAGGCACAGAGAACCCAGGTAATTTCCCCAAGATCACATGTCTAAGTAAGAAGCCGGGGCCTGGACTCAAAGCCACCACGCCCAACACCATGCACTGCTCAGAGTGGACACTCAGGAAGAGTCTGTCCTGGCCAAGTGGGCCGGTGCTGGTGAGAAAACGCAGTGGATGTTGGGAGTCCTGAAGAGGCAGCTGTTGGAGTGACTGTCACCCACCTGGTGGGAATGTTCTCCTTGCAGTCCCTGGAAGTGTCATCCAGCCTCCCTGTCCACTGATGGAGAAACCTGGGAAACAGTGACATCAACAGCAGTCTCTGGGAAGATGCTCCAAAACCTCATTTACTGAACAAAGGGTGATGGAAGCGGCAAGAACCAGGCCACAGGGGACAGCCCGCGGGCTCTGACTGGGTCTTCTCTTTCTGCCCACTCTGCCGCCCGGCAGGCCCATGCATCATTTTTCCCTCAGACTGTTAATTAGAGAGACGCCCGCCACCCCGACACAACACGGTAATTATGAAAACAGAGCACTGTGCACAACATAACACAGAAATGAAGTGACATGCATCTAATTAATTAAACTTTCACAGCTCCGATCGGTTTTAATTAGAGAAGCTATCCTTTTCACTCTCCTCTCGATCAATAAATGAGCTTTGCAATACATACATATTTTTTAATCAATTAGCAAACAGAAAAAAAGAGTGAGAGTCTAATGCTGAGGATGCCTTGAACTCTTCCACAAGTCACACCTGTGTGCACTGTCCATTTTTATTCTCGGATTAATTCACAAGCAACATGGGGTTTGAGTTCCTGCAACTTGTTTCCAAGGTAAAATTACATATTAATTCATATAAAAGAGCTGGGAAATGGCAGCCCCATTGTTCTCACTCACCCTCTTATCATTCTTGTCTATAGACCTAGAAAATGCATTGAGGGCTCCAGTAAGTACAAAAGGCTCCCTTACAGGAGCTCAAAACTGTGTTTCCTCGTGTCACCAGGATATAGTGTCTGAATACTCTTGACCAAAGAACAACTCCTCTCTGGGAAGGGCATCATCTCTGACCAAGCAAGCAGCTTCTGGAGGGCTGCCCAGGCTCAATGAGGACCCGATGAAGGGGACACCAACTGAGCCTTTCAGACCAGCCAGCTTGGCCCTGGCAGTGGATGGGGCACACATGCACAGCCAAATCACGGATGGTACTGCCAGCACCACTCATCTGACGCTTCAAATAGGCTCCCGTGCGCTGTGTTCCTGTTCCTTCTCTGGGTGAACTTTTATTTTATTTTATTTTATTTTTTTTATTTCAGCATATTATGGGGTTATGGTTACATATATTGTTAGGTTACATATAATGTTAAGGTTACATATATTGCCCATGCCCCCCTCCCACCCGCCCGACACCCAATAAATGTTATTCCTATATGTCCACTTAAGTGTTGATCCGTTAATACCAATTTGCTGGTGATCAGGGAAGAGAGAATGTCCTAAGAATGGAATGAGCAAAAGTTTAGTACCCAAGGGAGCCAAAAAGAACAGAAGAAGTGAGGTGTAGGATGGGGCAGGCAGCTCGGGAAGCTAACGCACAGAGTGAGACCTACAAGCAGAGGTGCTCATTTTATGCAATAGCCACTGTTCTGGGTAGTAACGAAAGCAAAACCAACCCAGTGGGCAATGGCTATACAGGGTGCTAGGAGGAGCTACAGAGCACAGGCTGGCAGATGTTGAGACCTCCACCTTTGACAAACGTAGCTAATCATAGCGCCCTATCATACTGATTCCAGAAATTGCATCAGTTCCTTTGACTTCAGCTACACACAACAGAAAACAGAAACCTTGACTCGAATCAGCTGAAATAATATGGAGATGCACCGTCTCACACAACAGTACTCCGGAAGGCCAGTGGCAAGAGGGAGGGGTGGGCTCTAGGGTTGGTTGATTCAGTGAAATCAACAAGGACCTGGTTCTCTCCATCTCTCTCTTCTCCCCTCCTCAAAGCTGGCTTCACCTTTGTCCTGGTTGCAAGATGACTACGGCAGACATCATGACATCATATCCAGGACGACAAGGGCCAGAACCAGAGATCACCTTTCCTGACTTGCAGGAGAAACCTACCGTCCCTATACTCCCTGGCTGGCTTCTCCTCGCATCTCAGGGTTCAAGGTGGGTTGCTTGCCCTTTCCAAAGTCAGCACAGCCCAGGGAAGAGATGATCTTGGTTACTGTAGACTCATCCATCTGGCTGGAATGGATGTCGGGGAATCGACCACAGTGCCCCTTGTGGAAATCTAATTCCTCACAGCATCACGGCACCCACTACCAACTACTGGTCAAATCGGCACCAGAGATAAAAATCTCTTTGCCATACTAGGACTGGGAGAAAAATCAATAGTTGAGAGAACAGAAAGCCCAGCTCAGTAAAGCCAAGGGAGGGAGAGAGGTGGTGGGAAAATCATTTTTGATTGGAGAAGAGTTCGAGAATTTGAATTCTTGGAGCTGAGGAAAAGCCTGTGCTCCCCATCCCCAAAGATCTGGCACAACCTACCTAGAACTCAGGAAGAAAAGGCCTTCAGTGCATACCATGCACATCACGGGAGCTGCAGCTCCATGTGACTGGCAAGAAATTAGGTCACTCACTGTGTACACCCTCAGGCAAGGAGTCTAAATCAGTCGTCAGCTAGAAGCCAGGACCTCAGAGAAGGACCACAGGCAACATTCACAAAAAGGACACCCCAGAGATTTGGTACCTAAACGAGCAAACATTTGCCAGTCATCTCTCTTTCTGGCAGAGATCGCCACTTTTTCTGAGTGACAATCTTACAGACCAGTCTCCCTTGGTTTGAGGTGGGAAGGAAGCACCCAACAACCCCCACCCCAAAGAAATCCTTGCTCTCCAATCTCCCCATACTCCCTGCTCTCGACTATCTCCGGGAGGTGAAGATGGGCCAGACTTCATGGGGGACAATCCTTCGCAGGTCCTGTCTGTAGGTGTTCTAGCACCTCTCTTTAGAACTGAGAATATCTGCCGCCCACTGCTTTCAACTTTGCAGCTTCTGGTGATGGAGGGGAGCCTATTTAATATCCTAATTCAAAAATAATCATCAGACATTGAGGAAAAGGAGGGAGAATAGAGGTGAAAGTGGGTGAGCATAGTACAAATGAGCTAAATCCTCATTTTCTACAGTGGGAATTAAAAACATTATCTAATATTCATAAATCAAGAAATCGAAGTATAACATACTTCTATTATAACCACCAGAAGAGATAAACCATAACGAAATCGAGGCAGGGGCTGGGAGGGCTCACGTCCAGGCAGGAGGCTGCAGTTCCAGTCACAAGTTCTCCTGTACTGCCTGTGTCACTTGGATAAACATTTAAAACAAAGTATCACTCTCGCAGTCCCACTGCCTGGCAAGTAGTGGGTGCTCAGGACTTATTTGTCCAATGAACAAATGAAATGTTCCAAATAAGAGCAATCATTGGTGAAAGCCCAGCTACACGTTACCAATCTGTGCTTCGCCCCCTGAGAGCAGAAACCCTGGCCCTGCCGTGATAAGACGTGTAGGGCCACCTGTGCAGTCAGCCCTGGACTCTCAGTCCGGACTCCCACAAACCTAGAAGAGCAAATTTGCCTGTTCTGTCTACTTGACACTTTTTCTTGCTGATCAAGTCACACGGTATCACAGTATCCCACCCAGTAGGTCCCGTGACTTGTTCTGGGAGTAGATTTGTTCAGGTTCCCAGCTTAATGGCAGCATTCAGAGCCCCTAGTAGGAGTCATCTACACACAGAGAGATCTTCATGGGACAGTCAAGGGGAGCTGTTGTCATCCGGAGATGTCCAGCAATGTCGCCTGGGATCAAATGCCTGGGGAATAACCAAATTTCTACCATAGATTACAGCACATGCCAGATTCAACACAACCTGCCCAAGACCCCCACCCGTCCATGGACATTGACCAAAGAACTTTCTTAGTAAATTATTTTTCTGAGGATTTCCAGGTTAAAAAAAAAACTCCGATGATGATGGAATGTTTCTCAAAAGAACAATAGGAAGATCTCCTTGAGGACCGTATACTCCTTACAGGTCATGTTCATTCCCTTTGACAATCTCAGGAGGTCCTCAAGTTACAAACAAGTGTCTGACATGGTGATTTGCAGCATCTATTGGGCAGGAGCTGTCTGAATGTTAAAATATTAAAAAACTGCAATTGAAATAGTTATGAAAACGGTTTTGCAATGATGTGATAATGACTAACATTGGGTTTGCATGTTTTAGTTAAAAGTGTGCACTATGCAAGTTACTGAAATGTTCAAAGGATTTGGATTGGATTAGCTATAAAAAAAAAGTGAAGAGCACTGGTTTGATTGATTCCCTCTAGGGTGTCCTCCCAACACGTGGTCACCATCTGTCCAGGAGATCCAGTCCTGCTTCACTGCCCCAAATGAGTCACTGGTGCTGAGCTAAATGGGACCAATAGTAGATCCTTACAGACTATCTATGAAGAGAAACATACCATATGCTCTGCTTCAAGTGAGATGGAGCCAGGCTCTGTGTCCTCTGGGGCCCAGGAGATGCCTAGGCATAATTCTGCTGCAGGGAGACTCCACCAACCAGGAGCAGTTCCGTCCCCTCCCTCCCTGTCCTCCTCCCCAGGTCACCCAGAGCTGCTCAGAAGATCTAGGGGTAGTGGTAGCAAAGCTTGTGCGAGGGCAATGCACTATTGGCCCCTGTGCCTTCTTTGCCATGACCAAAGAATGGTTTTGAGGGACTCCCTAGGTGAAAAAGATTCTCGTAGTTCAAGCGTGAGCATGCAAAGCCCTCCCACCACAGAGTCAAGCTGTGATCTATTCGGTGCTCCATTGCCTTAAACTTCCGCTGCAGTCATCACAGGTCTGCCCTGCTTAATTGCAAAATCAGGGTTGCCAGATACTATACCTTCTGATCTGGTTTTGCTGTTGCATCATGGCACAGGCAAGTGATCAGCCTAAAAGGATCCTGCAGATAACCAAGGATGTCTGGGCCCAGACTGGGAAAGTCTGTCCTGCAGAATCGCCAATGGGGTCCTCTCCAGCAAGGGTCAAGTGTCTCAAGTCAGCTTTGGGTGAAGACAAAACCAGGCAGCATGGAGTAGCTGTTGTTGGTTCAGACCTCCCGCATTTTTACTGCAGGGATCATGCGACACCACCCTGAAATTGAGCTGAGGACGGCTCCAGCCAGGGTCCCAGAGCTCACAGCCCTTTGTCACACAAGAGACTTAAGCTAACAGCCAAAGCAACATCTGTGTATTGATCGGTAGCAAAGGCATCCCTCCCAGGGTAAGAGGACAACAGGCCATTTGAGTTATCTCCTTTCTGGCCTTCCTCTTTCCATCTGCACTTCCCAAAGCCTCACACAGCCACAAAGAGGGGACTCCACTCACAGTTTGGGGGTACCACAATTACTGCTGTTTCCACAGCAGTAGGATCCAGACTCAACTTCGAAGAAAGAGTACCCCTTGCTGGTTAATGTTAGCTAAGCGGAGCATGCAAAGAAGGGAGGGGGGACAGTCATGTAAGACAGAGGGCCCTAGTGCTGGTTTAGTGACCCGTTTGTCAGGGTGATTTGCAGCGGGGCTATTCTTGTGTCACTTTCACTCCAGTAATGAGCCATATGTGGAAGTCTGCGACGTACTTGCCTGTTTTATTGCTGCATGACCCAGCAAGAAGATCCTTGGAACATTCTCTCGACAAGCAGAAGATGTCCCTCCACATCTGGGACACTCAAAACAGCTCTTGCAGATGTGCCTGAGATTTACACGTTTCGCATAGGGGCAGGGACATAGGCGAGGAACTGCAGTGGGTCTGCCTCACCACCAGAGGGCGCGCTGCAGTCACTTTTCTCTCTGACTCTCAGGGCCGGGCTGGGTGTTGCTGTGGAGTTTGGGCAGAACCAAGCGTCAAATGTGGTTCACAAAAATGGGTTTTTCGTTTTTTGTTTTATTTTTATTTTTTTAAGAATGTCCCCTGGGATGATGTCAGGACTTTCACCACGCATAATTATTTTGCTTTGGGCAATGTCCTTTGACTTATGCCATTGTCATTACGAACCTAGGAATAATTCTCTGATCATTGTGCTTTCATTACGACAGCTGCTCATGTTTGCAAAGCGCTCGTTTCAAAACAACATGCTATTCAAATGTCCGTGATCACAGGATGCAGGTGACAAGGGGAGAGGAGTGAGTCTCTCTCCAGCCCATCAGGGCTCGTGGCTCTGACAAGCTCATCATAGCTACGGGTTTCCCACCCAAAGGCCCAGTCTCTGCCAAAACCGCACCTACTGGCACAGCCCAGGTCTTCCCACCTGTCTTCTTCCAGTGAGGGGTAATGGTGACTAACACTGTGGGTCACAGGGCTCTCGGCTGTGTTAATGGAATGAAGAGATTTGGTCATTCCTGTGACAAAAAGCTCGATTTACAAGCTGTGTGGCTATAGCTTGGATGGTCTATAGCCATGGACCTGGATTTTCTTTGTGTGAAATGTACCGTCAGAACAAAAATGACTGCTCCCCATCTTGTCCCTGCCAACATTTTCTTCTTTGACCTTTCTCCATGGTCTCCTGATCACAATTATACATTTGGATGGTATTTTCCATACAGTCCTTTATATTTTCATTACACTTTTCACTGCATCATCTCACTGGGATCTCATAATACAAAGTCGAGGTAAGTAGAGATGGTATTAATGAGCTTTTCCAATTCCCCCAGGCAGAGCTGGTCTGTTCTGTGGTCCCGTATGTTGCATATCCCTTTTTTGCTATATTGCAACTATTCCTTTACTTTACTAAGTTCTACCACTGTATTTTACTGTAAGGCAGAGACACAGATCTATTTTAACAGCTTTGTATCCCCAAAACTTTGCCAGGTTCCTGACATTAAGTATTGTATAAATGTTTGCTAATTTGAATTACTATACCCATTTGACAGATAAGGTAATCAGGCCACTCAGAGGGGCTAAATAATACCGAATGCTACAAGTACAGCTTGAAGTGAGTAAGGGAAGAATGTGGGATATTACATCTGTGGTCCAACTAGAGCAATAAACAGCCAAAGAGAAAATGTGTACCGCATTCTGAGTCTGAAACACATGCAGCGGAGAGATTCAAAGATAAAATAACCAGCCATGGTCATAGTCCTAGACTCTCATCCAGTGACTAGCGGGCTCCTTTAACTTGTCCGGGTTTCAGTTTCATTCAAGATAAGCAGGTTAGAGATTGATCAGAGAATTATTCTGAGGTTTGAGGTTTGGATTGACAATAGCATGGGTCAAAGGACATTGCCCAAAGCAAAATCTTTCTCATTCAAGATAAGCAGGTTACAGAAAAAGTTATCTATAGGACAGGTAGCTCTAACCTTGAGTGGCCTCATCAGTATTTTTGTTGGGGAAAGGCTACATGCCCATTTGCATACATGCATTACACACACCCCAACATACACACGGCACACGGGGGATTGACAAAACAACATGCCACGTGGGCAGCTGGAATCAAGGTGGAAAAGAGCAGTTTAGTCAGACCCTGAAGAAAAGTCTAAAGGAAGAGAGAACTTGGAGAACAGGAGAGTTACGAAGGCTTTGGAGAACAGGTCAGGCCAGAGCTGAGCCTAAAGTTAACATTTGTACAGTCAGGAGTAGCTGAAGTTTCCTCCACGTAAATGAATTGAGGGAGATGTGCAAAGGGTGTGTATTCAGAGGACAATATCATCAGGAAGCAGGCAACTGCTTTTCCCAGGGCCACGGCTGTTTGTGAAAGGGAGGTTTGTGTTTAAAAGAAAGAAAAGAAAGCCCGCCTCCACTTCAGTCATTTCCTCCCTCACCTGAGCTCCACTCCCGTTTTATTTCTTCTTGCTCTTGATACCCCAATCTAAATTAGGTGTTCCCCTATTGTATAGTCTCCCAGCATTCTGAACTTCAACCTCACAGCAAAAGCCTTAATTAGGCACGTACGCAGGCTACCGTTTGTTGCCTTTCTCCCCTGCAAGGCTTGCATCTGTTTTGCTCACTGCTGAACCCCCTGCGCCTAGCACACAGTAGGTGTTCAGTAAACGTCCCATGAACTGATAAGTGAAAATTGGCAACATCAGGAAAGTGGGTCCTAATGACGAAGGGCCGCCTTCCAGGCCCCAGTTGCCGTGGCTGCCTCAGCAGCTTCACAGAAAGTCAAGTGAGGTCGTGAGTGACAGGTGCCTACGTAGTCCGGGCTCAAAGTCTGGACCTGAGCCAAGGGGTGTTACAGAGGAAGAGACTGCCCTATTTTCGTTTGAGAAACACAACTGCGAAGTTTCATCAGCCACCCGTGCCTTTGGCAAGCTACACCACATCCCCTCCCCGCATCCTCTCACTCAAAGCGGAAGACGCATTTCTTTCCAAACAAACTTCTCCCGGTGAGCTTCGGTCTCCCTCCCCGGGTCCCCATCACACCAGTCCCGGCTCCCCGCTTCCCACTCTGTCTGTAAAGAATGGCTTTGTCTGTACTCTACAAAAAAGACTCCTGCACTCGAATGTTTATAGCGGCACAGTTCACAATTGCAAAGTTGTGGAAACAACCCAAGAGCCCATCAATTCATGAGTGGATTAATAAAATGTGGCATATGTATGCCATGGAGTACTACTCAGCTTTAAGAAACAACAATGATATAGCACCTCTTGTATTTTCCTGGCTAGAGCTAGAACCCATTCTACTAAGTGAAGTGTCCCAAGAATGGAAAAACAAGCACCACATGTACTCACCAGCAAATTGGTATTAACTGATCAACACCTAAGTGGACATATAGGAATAACATTTATTGGGTATTGGCAGGTGGGAGGGGGGAGGAGGGGATGGGTATACACATACATAATCAGTGAGATGTGCACCGTCTGGGGGATGGTCACGCTTGAAGCTCAGATTGGGGGGGGAGGGAAGGCAAGGGCATTATTCGAAACCTTAAAATTTGTACTCCCATAATATGCTGAAATAAAAAAAAAAATAAGAATGGCTCTGTCTGTAATGTGTACACCCACACCCGCCCCAGCCTCGAGGTCTGCTGTGGCTATCTCTGTGTTTAAAGGTCTCAGAAAGTGGAAGAAGAGGAGGTGACCTCTCAAAGGTCACAGCTAAAATCCCAGCCAAAAGCATCTGGAGAGTAATGCTGTTTGCCATGACACTGGAGAATACCTGAGCGCTCGACATAAACCAGTCTCCTGCTAAATGTCCCCTGGCATTATCCCCGCTAATCCTCACACCAGCCCTACCAGACCCCTTTGTTGTGAGTCCCAGTTTACCCAGTTTACCTGAGCCAGGGTAGTTAGTCACACGACTAGCTCAGAGTCACTCAGCTGGAAGGCACAGATCTGGAGTCCAATGCAGGACCAAGTCTGACCGCACAGCCCAAACTCTTCCGCCCACGTGTTTATCACATGGGGGATGATGTTTCTTCCCCCAGACCCTCACTTACTCAATCATAAACTCCTTAAGCAGCGGGGCCACATGGTAGAAGAGCTGCCTCTGGTCCCTCCTTGAAAGGTATTTCACCCAGAGGGTCTGCCTTCAAGAAAATGACACATTCGGTCTCCAGCACCACCCCCACCCTCACTTTTCTTCCTGCATCTTCTTTCTGGCTCTTCCACCTACAGCAGAGCCTGACCCCTCCCTGCCCTCACAGTGCACCCCCTCCCCCACCCTGGGCCTTCCCTCCTTGAGCCCAAACTCCCCTCCTCCCAATTATCCGACACTGAACTTGAACTCAGCTAGCTTTCCAGGGGGATGCATCTGACAAGCACAGCGTCTGTGACCAGCACAGCACCCACCATACATACGAGGCCTCCCTTTAAAATTCAAGCACATCTTATTTCAGCCAAATCTGCAGGGACTAGTTTTGTCAATTCGGTAATAAAAGCTTGTGTTTAATTCTCCAGTGTGCCCACCTGGCTCGGCTGCTCTAGGCCAGCATTTCTGCTGTCGGGGGGAGTAACTGAGCTGCCATAGCCGCGGGGGTCCCTCCCCTGGGACCTCATGTACCCAGATTTCAACACAGGACAACCTGAGGAGGGAGAAGAGGCCTAGACACAAAAACTATAGTGGAGATGTTCTCCTCTGGACCTCCCCTGGCTCCAGCCCTCTGAAACTGGAGGCTTAGAAATAGCTACTGGATATTGAGCACCTACTATGTGCCTTGCCTATTATTTTTGTTTGATCCTTAAAACCACCCCATGGAGTAGGTTGCCTTGTCCCAGATCTACAGGTTAAAAACAGTGAGATCCAGAAAGACCAGATAACTTCTTGCAACATACAAAGGATTTGGGGGCAGCTTTGAGTACTTGCCACAACACCCTAGGCTGCCTCGCCCACTCTCTGTAAGACTTTGGATTTTGCAAAGCGAACGCCAGCTCTTTCCTTCCCACAAGATGCTGGCTGGAAGATCGATCGATTGGGGAGCTGCTTACATTCAGCCAACAGCGCAGGCTGCGTGTGATGTACTAGCAAACATTTGTATTCTAACCTGCGATTAGAGTTCTGCTTCCAGCTCTGAGAGTTCTTACTATATAATTGTGCCCACAAATCCAGTTTGATTTGCTGTTCTGCTTATTTATTCTTTGCTTTAGAATTATTTAGACCCCTTGGACCAACCGAATTTACAAATGGCAAATTAAACACGAGGCATACAGGCTACATTGATCAGGTCGAGGCCACGCAGAACACGGAACAGGTCTTTTAATGGACGGCCAAAATTTCCAAAACTATTGACAGTTTTCTCCGAGGCCTTTCAATAATCACACGTCTGCTCTGGCTTTTGAATTGCCTAACCTTTGGGTGGTGAAATCACAGCATGTTATTCTAATCTCTTTGTAATGGACTGGAGTTCACGTCAAATAAACATGTCTCCTGAGTGTCCTGGGCATGGGGGGGGGGGGTGACAGGCAGGCTCGCCGTGGCGATTCCCCAGAAAGCCTGACTTGTGCTGTCCATCCCAAGTCCACACGGACCTCCGGGTACGGTTCCCAAAATGTGGCACCCAGACTGGCAGCAGCATCACCTTGGAAACTGTGAGAAATGCAAATTCCTAGGCCCTTGCTCAGACCAGCCCCTGTGTCTATATCACCTGGGACAGTGGCTTGTTGTTTATTGAGTGCACAACACAGACAGCGGGAAATGAAGACCTTGAGTATGATGGAGAACCACATGGACCCGGTTGCCGCCCCTTCACATCTGCCCCGGGTGGGCTCCTAGTCCCCGACACAGTGGTTCTCTAACTTGAGTGTGCGTCTGAATCATCTTGACCCAGATTTCTGGGCTCCACGGCCAGAGTTTCCGATTCAGCAGGTCCGGCTGGGGGCCAAGGATATGTACTTCAACAAGTTCCCACCCAGGTGCTACTGCTGGTGCAGAGACCTCACTTAGAGAACCTCTGGCCCCAAGGTGAGACTCACCTGTTTCCACTCTCAGCCTCTCTTTCTGACCTTGGAGAGTATACTTACTTTTAAGGCTTTCTCTCCAAACTTCTCAAAACTTGGCTCAAAATTTTGCCTGAGGGCTGATCCAAAAATTACTAAAACCACAATACGAATGAATTTATTTCTCTTTAAAGAAGCAGGGAGGACTGTATCTTACCATCACAGCAGTTAATCTTTATTCAGGAACAAGGGAAGGAGGGACGGCACCGTTGCTAGGGGTTCATGGTAAATTTTTTTCGGCCAAGCAGGTGGAGAATGAATTCTGGATGTCCAGTTCCTTTGGGGAAGGTTGCTCCAAAGTCACTGGTGGCCACTAGAATTTGCCCAGCCACAAGGTGGCAGCACTGAGCCGGCATTCCCGGGAAATGTGCTACTGACCCCTGGGCTCCCCTTCCTCCCCGGCTATACCCAGAGCAGGGCAATCAACAGTGGACCGATGCTGCATTGGATGGAACCAAAATAGGCTGGCTTTCCTCCTGGGAAACCTGACATTGAAGAAATTCTCCATCTAGCAAATGCAGACCCTGGAACAATGACCCAGAATGGGATTACATGCATTCCGCTTAGTCTCTAAACGCAGAGCCAAAATTTCCCACATTCAAACTAGGAAACGTGGGGCCCACTGATCGCATGGTATCGACAAGACAATGGGGCAGAATAATAAATCTGGGACTCCCCCAAACCTCGGGGATACGTGGACATCTCAGTTACAAGGCAACTAATGGCGATCTAAAAATATACATCGAGAGATACATTAAAAAATGTTAAAGCCTAAGCAAAATGGAAAGTTCTCTCAAAATATATTCTCTGATGGTTAGCCAAAACATGGTGTATTAAAAATAACAGGCAGCATTTTCCCATGTCAAAAATGAGGATTCATGGTTTCCGAGCTGTGAGAGCACTTAGCAGCGAGCGTCTCTGAAACCAAAGGCTCCCAAGCACGGCGAGAAACTGCTCAGAAATGCCTTCTCCCCTCTCTGCTCAGCCTCCCACCACTACCGCTTTTTCCAGAGGCTTCCTCTGAATTTAATTGAAATAAGTGAGAAGATTTGACTTCACCAGTATGCTTTCTGCGCAAATGTGTCAGGAACAGTTACTCACGATTCCCACCATTCTAGTGAAACTGTTTTCGTGCTGGGATTATCTGGATAATTGCTCTCATTTCCTTGGCCTTGTAGGCAGAACCCCTAAACTCCGTAAGATCCTCTTCTTCGTCTACTGTTCATTAGACCAGTTGCTTCCAAACTCAGCCGATCACAGAGTCCCCTGCAGAGTCTTGTTTCAGTTTTGTTTTGTTTTTTTTCTAATTTTTTATTTTTATTTTTTTGAGACAGAGTCTCGCCCAGGCTAGAATGCTGTGGCATCAGCCTAGCTCACAGCAACCTCAAACTCCTGGGCTCAAGCGATCCTCCTGCCTCAGCCTCCCTAGTGAGTAGTTGAGACTACAGGCACGTGCCACCATGCCTGGCTAATTTTTTCTATGTTTAGTTGCTCTGCTAATTTATTTTTCTATTTTTAGTAGAGGCGGAGTCTCACTCTTGCTCAGGCTGGTCTCCAACTCCTGAGCTCAAGCAATCCTCCCGCCTCGGCCTCCCAGAGTGCTAGGATTGCAGGTGTGAGCCCCCACACCTGGCCTCAGTTTGGTTTTTAAAATGCAGATGCCGTGCTACATAAACTCTGCCTACTGATTTAACACCCTGGGGAAGTGCCGTTCTTTGTAACATATGTGTGGGAACAGTAACCCCGCCTGAGGGGGTGCCCGTGAGGTTGAGAAGTGGCTGCACCAAGGAGCACCAACTTTGCAGACCTTGGAGCACTCCCCGCTCCCCCAATATTCAGAATGTCCTGTGGGGCCAGCAGGGAGGAAATCCTCTTTACAGGGGAGGGACAGAGAGATATGTGCCCAGAATCAGAGAGACTCATACAGGGTGATTCCAACTTGGGTCCCCTATTTCCAATCCATCCTGTTCGTGCCTTGGAATTTTCTCACTCTCTGGGGCCCTCGTGGACGCACATGCACCAGAGAAGGCAGGGCAGACCAAGGCCACGGAATTACGCCGCTTTGCTGCTCTGCTGCTTCAGTCAGCCAGACCCTCTCCGAGGCCTGTAATCCATCCCCAAATCACGGCAAAGCACCATGGAGAGGAAATGAGTGAAAACAAAGACATACGAGCAAAGGGTCAGGTTGCCAGAACTCTTTGAACGGAAGAATCAAAGACTTAGGGAGGAGTTGATCGCGTCTCCCAGGGCACAGGGGGCTGTCTGGGCAGGGCCCCGAGGCAGCTGGTGGCACCGGCCCTCACGCCCACGCAGAACATCTGTTCACACTCACAGAGGCACAGGAGCTTTTGTTCTTATTAAGTGAAGGAGGAGGAAGGCAGTTTGTTAGGGTGGGGCTGGGAAAAAACGAGTCACTTGCAAGGTTTGCGTTGGCACCTCTTCCCCAGCTAGCCTGAGGTTCGAGCCTGGGATTGTAAGGGTGGGGCCAAGGCTTTGGGCACTGGGCTCTCGTGAGAGGCCTTTACAAAGGTTTTAAGAGAGCAGAGGGGCTCCTAGGCCCAGGTGGCACAAAGTTGGGCAGGAGGCCTGTATTAGGGTTCAGAGAAGGGGAACTCCTGAGAGAGATAGGGAATGAGGGATTTATTGCATCGTGGGAGGTGGGAGCCTTCTGTGCAGCCTGGTGCCTCTGAGTCTAGTGTCACACTTGAAGTTGCTATAAGTCAGCTAGGCCCGCAGGCAGAAAGGAAAGCTGGGCGGAGACAAGAGCGAGGACAAACTGGAACCCACCAGGACAAAGTGGGGCCTGTATAGGTCTCTCACCACCTCCAACCCCCATGCAGGGACATCAGCCCCTTCACCACTGAGCGGCACATGCGCCTGGCCAGGCTCTGGCAGAGGCAGGAGATCTAGTGGGAAAAGATGACAGTTCTGAAAATATGGCAGACTAAGACGACCACTACCAACGACAATAGCTCTCACTTCCAAAACTAAGAATCGCTGATAAAATGTAATAAAAATTGTTTTAAATATATGTTTAGGCTTAGAAGAAAAATAAAACAGTAAGAATTTCCAGAAGCCAGAGAGGAGCATGGAACCATAGTCGCAGCTTAGGATCTGATGAGGCTGTTTGTTACCAGAAGGTAAATAATACAAGGGCTTGACTTTTAAAACTATAGGAAACAAGATATTGGACCAGGCCAGGCACGGCGGCTCACGCCTGTTATGCTAGTGCTTGGGAGGCTGAGGTGGGAGGATCACTTGAGGCCAGGAGTTCAAGACCAGCCTGAGTAAGAGCAAGACCTCGTCTCGACAAAAATAGAAAAATTAGCTGGGCGTGGTGGTATGCGCCTGTAGTCCCAGCTACTCAGGAGACTGAGGCAGGAGGATGGCTTGAGCCCAGGAGTTTGAGGTTGCAGTGAGCTATGATGATGCCACTGCACTCTGGCCCAGGTGACAGGGTGAGACTGTATCAAAAAAGAAAAAAAAAAATTTGGAGCCAATGCAAGGTGAAGGAATTGAGAACCTCAAACTGGAATTCTCAAAAATTGATATCTTTTCTGAAAAGGCAAACTAAAACCAAATCTATCAGCACAGATAGACAAGAAGAAGTGTTATCTGCCTCTGCCTGAGTTCTAGATGAGCAGAAATGTCTCCTTTGTGAATTAGAACCCCCAGATAGACCTGGGATTCCAATTTATAACTCCTCAATTGAGAAATTAGCCTTGAAATTGGTCCTGGGCCAGTGATAACTCTGAGGAACCTGGAAAAACAAAACCATTAATGCCACAAGAAATTCATAGAGGAAAAATGTTAACCTAACCTAAACTCACGATTTAAATTTTCAAAATCCAAAAGAGCTCCACCACAGATAAAAGGTAAAACACACTATAAAAAAGAAATTAGACTCTCAAGAACTTAAGGTAATAGAATTACATCTGAAACAGAATGTTTTATTAAAAAACCCTTGGTAGTATTTAAAATAATTAAATATCTAATAAGTAAAAATAAACCTTAGGAAAGTACAATAATAGGCAGCCTGTAAAAGTTTTGAAGAGCATGATTAACCAGCTTGATCTAATAGATATGCATGTATCTATAATAATCCCTCTGCCTAAGAATTAGAAAATGCATGGTATTAGAATCACAGTTATATTAACAACTGCTAAACAACAAATATCACATAACTGTGCTTTCTGATTATAATGCACTAAAAATAAAAATCTACAATCAAAAAGAAAACCCTTCAAGCTCCCATGTGTTTGGAAATAATTTATGGGTCAATAAAATAATTTAATAAATATTAGAAAATATTTTGTGTTAAAAGAAAATAGAAATACCATGTATCAAACTTTGGGCAATGCAACCTAGGTAGCACTGAGAGGAAACTTTATAGGATGCATTATGTAACTTAAGAAAGACTAAGAATTAGTAAGCTAGGCACCCTTCTTAAAAAGTTTTTAGTTTGATGTAGTCCCACTTGGTTTTGTTTGTTTGTTTTTGTTTTTGTCTTTTAAGAGGCAGGGTCTCACTTTGTCACCCAGGCTGAAGTGCAGTGGCGTCATCATAGCTTACTGAAACCTCAAACTCCTCAGCTCAAGCAATCCTCCTGTCTCAGCCTCCCAAGTAGCTGGAACTATAGCTACTTTTTTTTCTATTTTTAGTAGAACCCGGTCTCACTCTTGCTCAGGCTAGTCTTGAACTCCTGACCTCAAGCAATCTGGCCCCACTTGTTTGTTTTTACTTTTGTTGCCTATGCTTTTGATGTTATATTCAAGCCCAATGTCAAGAAGCTTTTTCCCTATGTTTTCTTCTAGGAATTTTATGGTTGCAGGTCTTAACATTTTAGGTGTAATCCATTTTGAGTTAATTTTTTGTGAGTAGTGTAAGTATCCAATTTTATTCTTCTGCATGTGGATATTCAGTTTTCCCAGTGCCATTTATAGAAGAGATTGTCCTTTCCCTATCATGTGTTATTAGTGCCCTAGTTGACTTATATGTGTGGGTTTATTTCTGGGCTCTCTGTTCTGTTCCATTGGTCTGTGTGTCTGTTTTTATGCCAGTACCATACTCTATTGATTACTATAGTTTTGTAATATAGTTTGAGATTAGGAAGTGTGATGTCTCCAGCTTTGTTCATCTTTCTTAAGATTGCTTTGGCTACTCAGAATCTTTTGTAGCTCGATAAAAATTTTAGAATTATGTTTCTATTTCTGTGGAAAATGTCATTGAAATTTTGATAAGAATTGCATTAAATTTATAAATCACTTTAGGTAGTATAGACTTTTTAACGGTATTAATTCTTCCAATCCATGAACATGGGATATCTTTTTGTTTATTTGTATCTTATTTAATTTCTTTCATCAATGTCTTACAGTTTTTAGTGTATAGATCTTTCATTGACTCGATTAAATTTATTACTAAATATTTTATTGTTTTTGATGAGATTGTAAAAGGGATTGTTTTCTTAATTTTTTATTTAGATTGTTAATTGTTACTGTATAGAAATACTACTGATTTTTGTATGACAATTTTGTATCCAGCAACTTAACTGAATTAATTCATTAGTTCCAACTGTTTTACTGGACTGTTTAGGGTTTTCTATATATAAGATTATATCAGCAAACAGAAAATTTTACTTCTTTTCTGATTTGGATGCCTTTATTTCTTTTTTTTGCCTAATTTCTCTGGCTAGGACTTCCTTTACCATGTTCAAATACAAGTGATGAGAGTGGGCACTCTTGTCTTGTTTCTGACCTTAGGGGAAAACCTTTCAGCTTTTCACCTATGACTATGATATCAGCTGTAGGCTTGTCATGTATGGCCTTTGTTATGTTGAAGTACATTCACTCTATACCCAATTTGTTGACAGTTTGTTGAATCAGTATATTGTTGACAGTATATCGTATCATGAAAGTATGTTGAATTTTGTTAAATGCTTTTTCTACATCTGTTGAGAGGACCATATGATTTTTACCCTTCATTCTGTCAATGTGGTGCATCGCATTTACTGATTTGCATGCATTGAACCATCCTTGCATCCCAGCAATAAATCCCACTTAATTATGATGTATTATCCTCTTAATACACTATTGGATTGGATTTGCTGAGGATTGGATATTTTGTTGAGGACTTTTGTATCTATGTTCTTCAGGGATATTGGCCTATAGTTTTCTTTTTTGTTGTTGTTGCTATGTCCTTGTCTGGTTTGGGTAGCAGAGTAATACTGGCCTCATTGAATGAGTTTGGAAGTGTTCCCTTCTCTTCAAATTTTTGGAAGAGTTCAAAAAGAATTGAATTAATTCTTCTTTAAGTATTTGGTAGAATGTACCCTCTGATCCTGGACTTCTTGTCTAGTTAAAAGTTTGCCAATTTTGTTTGTTTTATTTCTTAAAAAAATCAACACAGCTTCATTGATTCTTTATTGTTTTATAACCTCTATTTTACTTATTTCTTCTCTCATCTTTATTATTTACTTCTTTCTGCTAACTTTGGGCTTAATTATTTCTTTGTCTAGCTCCTTAAGGTATAAAGTTAGGTTGTTTATTTGAAAAATTTCTTTTTTCTTCATGTAGGCATTTATTACTATAAACTTTCCCCTTAGAACTGCTTTTGTTGCATCCCATCAGATTTGGTATGTTGTGATTCATTTTCATTTATCTCAAGATATTTTCATTTCTCTTTTTATTTCTTGTTTGACCCATTGTTTGTTTAGAAGTATGTTGTTTAATTTCCACATATTTGTGAATTTTTCAATTTTCTTCCTTTCATTGATTTATATGTTCATACAATTATAGTTATAAAAGGTATTTGATAAAGTTCTCAAATTTCTAAGTCTTATTTTGTGACCTAATACATAATATATCCTGAAGAATGTTTCCTGTGTGCTTGAGAAGGCTGTATATTCTGCTACTGTTGAGGGACATTCTCTGTATTTGTCTGTTTTGCCCATTTGGTCTATAGTGTTGTTTAAGTCTGCTGTTTTCTTATTGATTTTCTATCTGAATGATCTATCCATTGTTGAGAATGGAGTATTAAGGTCTCCCACAATTATTGTGTGGCTGCTTATTTCTCCTTTCAGGTCTACTAATATTTTCTTTACATATTTAGTTGCTAATGGGTATTTCTGTGAGGGGGACTAGAGTTGGGGACTTCATGTTTCACCATCTTACTAATGTCATCTCCTGGGAAAAATTCTTGGTAGAAAGAAAAGGGATTTATGTTAATGAGATAAAGAATATCTATTAAAAACAAATGGTAAACATAACAATTAATAGTGAAAAATTAGAGTTTTGTCCTTTAACATGAGGGAAAAAATATATGGTCATTGCTTCTATACAAACTTGTACTGTCAATATTAATCGATGCAGTAAGACAAGAAAAAGAAATTTTAAAATGTAAAAATTAGAAAGAAAAAAGTTGAAATTCCCAATTGATATATTGGTCAACACAGAACAGTCAAAAACATCTACAGACAAATTGATAGAACTGATAAGAAAATTCAGTAATCTTATTGGAACACAAAGTTAATAATGTGGTTGCCAGAGCCAAGGGGAGCAGAGAATGGAAAGTGACTGCTAATGGATACAGAGTTTCTTTTGCGGGGTGATAAAAATGTGCTGGAATTAGATAGTGGTGATGGCTGCACAATTTTGTGCATGCACCAAATTTTATACTTTAATAGGGTGAATTTTATGGTATGTGAATTATACCTCAATAAAAATAATAGTTAAAATTTTTTATGAGGTTATACTAATTAAATTAATGTGGTATTGGTTATTCATGGGAATAGACATCTAGACTGACAGAACTGAACTCAGAGCATAATGGAGATCCACATTTACAAAGGCCAGACACAGGACAGAGGTGACATTATAAATCAGTATTGAAAGAATGAATTACTGAAACAATGAAAAAAAAATTGGTTCCTCCCTGACAGCTTTACAGATATTGACTCTAAATGAATTAAAGACCTCAATGTGAAAAGCAAAACTATGAAACCTTTAACATAAAACATAGGAAAATGTCTTTTATGAATGTGGGATAGGGCAGGAATTTTCAAATCACAAAAAGTAAAAAATAAAAGGAGGGGCGGGAGAGGAGAAGGAAATAAACAGTTAATTTGAAAATACAGTATGATCGTCTATGGATACATACACAAGTAGCAAAAATAGAAAAACCTGCATAAGAATAACATACATCAAGTTTAAGTACATGGTTACCTTTGAGGAAGGAGGGAGAAGGAGAAAAAGATGAGTAAGACAACGGCTAGGTACATATCAACTTATCTTTCTCTCCCTTTTAAGAACATTAAAACAAATGTGGCAAAATAACCATTGTTTAAACTTTGTAATAGATATAAAGGTATCTCTATTATTTTCTCTAGTCTTATATTTTTGAAGGGTTGTATTTTGTGTATACACATTAAAGACGATTTTTTAATGTGTTCACACACGCCTGGCCTAGAAATGTGAGGAATGGCCTAACATACCCACCACCCTCCTGGGGCCACACTCTTGTGGAAGGCATAGAGAGCTGCCATCAACTTCCTGGTGTCACACAGCACATTTGTGACAGAAGTGGGTCTAAAACTCAGTTCCCCTCCACTCCACTTGCCTGCTGTTTCTGAAAACAGCACGTCTGTCATTGTAGGCAAGCATTCAGGTTATTTCCACTCTAAAGTGTCCTGTGTCTTTACTAAACTAACAAGAAGTCAGGAGAGAAACTTAAATCACTGTCTTTGCAAATTACTGTTTTCCTGCTGGTGGCTGAACACTTATTCCAACATAAAATCAGTGAGGGAAAGCGGAGGAAGAGAGTGAAAAGGAAGTATTTTTATTCCTCTGAAGTGCAGCGTATATCTCCTGCACTCTGTGGGGCTGTTTCTCTGTTTCCCTGCCTCACCTGGGTAAACACAGACGCCCAGGCAAGGACATCCACCTGCAGCTGCTAAGTCAAGAAAGGGGGAAAGGGCAGCTGCAGAGGTTCCTGCACAGCTGGAGCTGTAAGCAAGAAGCCGGCCAACAAGGGATGGGAGGAGGACCTTGCGGTCCCAAGGAAGTTAGAGAAACCAGACCTGCTGGACCTCCCTCCTAGCCACAGAGCATAAGGGAACAGTTCTTGGCCAGAGGTTAAGAGCACAAAGTGGCCGGCGCAGTGGCTCACGCCTGTGATCCTAGCACTCTGGGACGCCGAGGCTGGAGGATCACTTGAGCTCAGGAGTTCAAGACTAGTCTGAGCAAAAGTGAGACCCTGACTCTACTGAAAATAGAAAAATTTAGCCAGGTGTCATGGTGCACACCCGTGGTCCCAGCTACTCCAGAGGTTGAGGCAGGAGGATCCCTTGAACTCAGGAGCTTGAGGCTGCAGTGAGCTATGATGACACAACTGCACTCTACCCAGGCCACAGAGACTCTGTCTTAAAAAAAAAAAAAAAAAAAAAGAGTGCAAAGTGATGCAAAGCTAGTTCCGGAGGGGACACACAGCCTTCCCTAAGGCTGTGGTTCCTAACCCTAACCACACTTTACAATAACCAGGGAACCAAACAGAAACAAAAACAAAAACAGACGACCAAGCTCCACCTCTAAAAATTCTGATGCAATTGGCTTGAAGCAGGTCATTGGCATTATTTAAAAGCAAGTAATTCTAATGTGCTGCCTCTCCCCTAAGGACTGATAGAAATAATTCCGGAGGACTTTAAGAGAAATGGACTCCTCAGAACTGACCATAAATGGAGTGAGATCCGGTAAGCCCAGGCTCTAAACCCAGCTCTGCCACTTATTATATGACCTGGAGCAAGTTACTTAATTTGACTCAGCCTCAATTTCCTCATCTGAACCAGGGGGACAATAATACCTGCCCTGCAGTGATGGAAGTCATTGGAAGGGTGTATGCGAAAGAACTCCTGACCTACAGCTATTGTTATTAACAGTCATTTCGACCTGGGAATGCTTCATTTGTGGTCAAGTACATCTTTGAGGTCACGATCAGAACCAGAGACAAGCCAGTGCCTTCATGACTCAGTTACTCTCACCCACATTTGTGGAAGAAGGTGTTCACCCACAGAACCCACCTGATTGTATCTGGATCAAACATCAGTCTATGGCTTGGATAGCAAGTGCTAAAGCAGTTAACTCGCAGTTATTCACAGGAAGGGAAGAGAGTTATTAGAAGGTAACCAAAAGATTCCCTACTGGGGATCTGACATGCATCACAAGCTGTGGCAGGCAGAATATTAGCCCCCAAAGAGTTTATATCCTACTCCCCGGAAGCTGTGAATATGTTAGATTACATGGCAAAGGGGAGGTGAAGTGGCAGATGAAATTGAGGCTGCTAATTCGCTAACCTTGACATGGGGAGATTATCCTGGATTTTAGGCAGCCCCAGTGTAATCACAGGGTCTTTCTAAGTGAAAGAGGGATGAGGAGAGAGGAAACCAGAGAGATGGTGGGAAAAGGACTCACCCTGCTGCTGTTGGGAGAAGCAACAGGAAGAGAAAGGGACTGTGAGCAAGGAATGTGGGTGACCTTAAGAGGCTGGCAAAGGCAGGGCAACAGACTCTCCTCTACAGCCCGGGGGAGGACCACAGCCCTGCCGATTCCTAGAGTCCAGCCCATCGAGACCTGTGTCTGACTTCTGACCTCCACCACTATAAGATAATACATTTGTGCTCCTTTAAACCACTGAGTTTGTAGTCACTTGATACGGTGGCTATAGAAAACTCATAGGTCACATACGTGTATAACCAGAAGGTTTTCAGACCCACTCCATGCTGGTGACTCAGGGGGATGTAGGCAGGGGAGAAAAATGACATTAGCAAGTGGTGCTCGAGAAACAAAATCCAAGCCCTGACGTTAACTCATCCATTCACTCGAGCGCCAGCGCTGAGTGTGTCCCAGGCTGTGGCAGTACCAGATGAGCAAGCCATGGTCTCGGCTTCAAGGACCTCACCACCTAGAAGCAGGAGGTGGAGACACAAACAGGGCACCAGGAGTGCTGCAACCTATGTCCAGCGTCAGGAAGGCATGCTCCACCTGAATTTGGAAATTCCAGCAGGTATGTGTGGGGCCAAATAAATTCAGGAGATGAGAGCAGTGTGAGCAGATGCAGGGTTCTTGTGAAGATATCACCCATAAAAAATGCACATGGCCCAAAATGCACAGGTAAGACTTGTCCTCTTCATACCACGCCCCCAGACCACATGTCACAGCCCCCACTTGGCAGGCTCTGAGAGCACAGGGTCCCTCTGACATGTGGTAGGTGCTCATTTAAAAAGGTGTCGAGAGAAGGAACAGATGGAGAGAGGGATGGAAGGAGAGAAGACTAGACACCAAATTCCAGATCTCCCTCTCGTCTCATCTTTATTCCAGGTGGGGACATAGCCCTGTGCTTTCCCCTTCCTGACCAGCTGCAGGCTTCTCTCGCCCTCCCTCCAGGCTTTGCTGGCTACTGTCCAGGAACTGGTACTGGTAAGAGAGAAAAATGAAGACTCTAGCGCCCTCTATAGACTCTTTCCACAAACTACAGAAGAAAAAGAGGGAGACTAGGTTCACACTGGGTGTCTGTATTCAAATGGGCTGGAGATGAGACTTTATTTCCAAACCAGAAGAAAGTCATATTCATTCTCTAAAGAAAAGAGAATGTTTCTTCTTCCACAACAGTGGTGCTGTGGATGGTTCAGAGGCTGTGGGCACCCACCTAACAATCCCAATTTTAAAAATGCTAACATTCTGTGACACAGGCAATTGTCATCTCACCACTTTTATTTAAAATGTGACTAAATGTCTTAATAAATAACATTTCTTCATTGATCAGTGGTGTATAATCTAAGTAATTTATTTTAAAAGCTTCAAACAGGTGTCTAATCTCTCACCCTCTTACTGCTCAATAACATTGCTGCTCCAAGGTGTAAGTTGCAGAGCTTACCAGACTTCCTACCCTAGAGATGACTAACTATGAATACTGGCTGAAATTTGTTCAAAGAACATTTATGTTCATGTGTCATGACCACCAGTCACCAGACCTCTTGACTTTTCATTAAAAAAGACCCTCCAAACGAACTTGGCAGATACCCCTACCAGCACAAAGCACTGGAAACACAACAACTTTGAAGAGTGTAGGATTTCAAAAGCAAGATTTAACATCAGGAATGTGCTCACTTTACTGTAAGCAGCACCTAAGGCACGTTACACCTGTTACACCTGTATACATCACTCTCCAGTGTAGATCATGAGGATTCACAGCAGCTTAGGTGAGTCTAAGGAAGAAACCTCACTTATTTCATGCTTTTGCTGAGGTCTACCTGGGCAGAAACCACAGAGGCAAAGACTGATGTTAAAAATATGAAAAAAAAAGAGGTACTTTATGCAAACCAAGGTGGAAAAGATGAATCAAAGCATGCTTTTCTTTATTTGTATGGTTGTTTGGGATCCAATATTTGCTTCATAACTGAAAGACAGCAGTCACACTGAGAGTAGGGGAGGTGTTATCAACAAGGCCAGCCTGACACTTCCGGTACTTTCCGTGACGTGCACATGCAAGAGCAGAACTTGATTCGCGGCTGTAAACATTACTTTCAAAGTTAGTCCACAGTCGCCTTTATCACTCTACCTCTTAGCACTTGTCCAAAAATCTTGAGCTTGAATGCTATGTGCTGGGTTGCCCACAAAGCTGGTTGGCCCACCAGGAAGAGTGAGTTTTAAGCTACGCATAGCTCTGTCAAAACGTGCCAAGGTGCTGCAACCCTGCTCTGTTGAACGTGCTATTTGACTTTCAAGGTGTTCTCTCCCATCCCAGGTGAGTTACTCACACGCTGCACTCACCTCTGTGTGCAAAGCAGGCCTGCAGGCTTCCACCCCCACTCTGAGGCCTTTGAGACTCAGCTCTGTACCCTACTTCTGCCTCTGTTGTTCATGCTCAGTAGAATAATATTGAGACAATGTGTTTGTATTTGGGTTTGAGCTATGTCTTAATCTTTGTACTGCCGGTGTGTAAAACTACTACTAGCATAGAATAGATTCCCAATAAATGTGTAGGTGAAGCCGACGTACGTCATTGCTAAAGGTCTCTGCCATCAAAGTTCAGGAAGTAAAGTGACTGTTGCACTGGCCTGGGCAAATCCCAGCCAGACTGCCTTGGGGGTGGGAAGCTCCCTCTGCTGAAGCCCCCTGTTGCTGTCCTCCACTCATGGCAGGCCCTGGAGTTCTATTATAAGAGCCAGTGAGGGAAGCCTGGCTCAATTCGAGCATCACTTTACTGCTTTGCCTTTGTTCCTCTTAATGTCAAAGACAAAGGAGGCCTGGTCAGAGGGCAACATGCATCACACTGGGAGTTAAAGAGATTTGCTGTCCAGAGCCTAACTCTGCTGAACAGGTCACAGCTCCTTTCTGGTCTCAGCTCATTCATCCTCAAAATGAGATGGTTGCCACTCCACACCCACTATGATGATTCCAATAAAAAGACAGACAATAGCAAGTGTTGGCAAGGATGTGGACAAATGGGAACCCTCATACATTGCTGGTAGGAATGGAAAATGGCACAGCTGCTTTGGAAAATAGCGGCAGTTCCTGAAAAAGTTAAACTTCAAGTCACCATGGACTCAGAAATTCCACTCCTAGGTATATATTAATACACAAGGGAAATGAAAACAAATTTTCAGACAAAAGCTTGTACCTAAATGTTCATAGCAGCATGCCTCCTAATAGCCAAAAAGTGAAACAACCCAATGTCTATCTCCAGACGAAAGGATAAACAAAATGTGGTAGATCCATACAATGGAATATTGTTTAGCCCCAAAATGAACAAAGTTCTGACATGTGCTACAATGTGATGAACCTTGAAAACATTATACTCAGGGAAAGAAGGAATGGAGAGTGACCATTTCATGGGGAATTGATTGCCTTTGGGAGTGACAAAAATGTTTTGGAACTAGAGACAATGGTTGGGTAACACTGTGGATATACAAAATGCCACTCAGTTGAATGTTGTAAAATGGTTCTCTTTATGTTATGTGAATTCACCTCTTTTTTTAATAATAAAAAAAAAGAACTTTTAGAGTTGTAAAAAAATGTTTTAATTTTCAATCCAGCCCAGATTATATTTGTCTTTATACTAAGAGTCATAAAATATAATTTTAATATAGAGATTTTTAATGGAAAAGGGGCCCACAAATGCCTTCTGTGGTCCTGCTAGGACACGAGGGCCAATATTCCCACAGGGAGATGGGGCCCAGCAGACCAGGCTTAGCAGAGCACATCCAACGGCAGAAGGCAAATGTTGCCCGACCTGCCTTGATTGGCTACACTCCTGGGAGGGGGCTTCTAGAAATTATTTCAGAGGGCTTTGCTGGGCTGTGGTTCCTGAAACAGAAGGTGCAAGTGGGAGCCATAGAAATGTAAATTATTGTATTCAAATTAGCCTTATTTTAACACCAGACTGGGGGATCCTTTAGGAATGTAATGGGCAATAGTTACTATTTCTTTCTTTATTCAGCAGGACACTCTGCTACATGTTCTACCTGCAAAGTTGACCTCCTCAATTTTACAGATGTGGAAACTGAGGCTGCTTAGAGAAAGCAAGGGATTTACTTGAAGTCACAGGTTGAGATGATAAGAGCCAAGGAATCACATCCACGTTTGGGTGCCTGCCTTTGCCCGCTGTGCTGGGTGGCTTCCTAAAAAGGGGGTATTTGGTTCTTAAACGAATGCGTCTCAGCTGTAGCCAATTCGGAACACTGTGCCTTCATCCATGAGCTCAGTTGCTGACAATAGTCACTCTGGGCTTCCTAAAGTGGACATGTGGGCAGCACCTGCCGAGAGTACCCACGGATAACCTTGTAGAGACAAGAGGCCCTGAGAAAACGTCGTAGATGGTAAGGAGGAGTGCAGACAGGATCAGAGAAATCTGTGGGCTGGCGTCCAGTGACGTCCTCTTCCCTTAGCTGAGACCATCACTGATCAATTTCACTTGTGAGCTGACAGCTAATCACTTTCTGATCCCATTAGCAGCTCTAGGGTTTAAGTACATTAGTGAATCCAGGAGAGAAAGTGGGTTGAGCTTCAAATAGCAGAGGGCTGGGGGAGATTATCCTCACACATTTGGCTCTTTCTGGAAAGGTTCATGCAGATCAGTAAGCCCACGATTTGCCTGAATAAAGGTTGGTGGGGGGTTGTAAATCTGACCGACAGGGTGGCCCTGTGGGAAGCAGGTGAAGAGGAGGAGTAGTGCTTTTAGACCTGATTATTTAACCAGAGAGGCTCTTTCCAGAACAACACCTGGGGCGACTTAGCTGTAGGAGGTTGACCTTTCAGAGTCTACTACCCAATTACCCATTTAAACAAACAGAGCCCCAGGCGTCTCTCCGGATACTGCATTCTATCATCTTTTGGCCGTGTACAGTGTTGCCAAGAAAGCTGTGCTGTTGAGAAATTGCTGGCCATGGGAGAAATCAGTGAAAGGTGCATATTTGTAAACAGAACTTCTAATATTCATTATTTTCCCCAGAAGGGATAAGGCCAGCTTCACCACCACCAGATAAAAATGGCTTTGACTGTTGTGGCTGTCAGTGTAATGACAGATGTATTTTTCTTTGCTGTGGGGAGCAAGTCTCTTGACACATTCTGAGCAGTGGGGGGTGGGGAGGTCTTAATTGCTAAGCCCCACTGGAAGAAGAGAAGTGTGCTAGCAGTGCACATATTTGAATGACAGCGTCTGGGCCAGGAGAGACACTGCCTTCTCTCCAAAGAGAGTTCTCTGTCTCATCTGCTGGATGTAAAAAGACTGCTTTGCTCCCTGCTCTTCCAACCCAGCTGCCTCTGGCCCCTACTTCCCCTAACTGTCGTGTACGAGTGTCTCAGATCAGGAAGTTTGATTTTGGGGAGGGACCATGGAGATTATCCAGTCAAGGATGGCAAATCCTTGCCACTGGTACCTCCTCCCTCCTCCTATCCTGCAGCCAGGGCAGACATCACTAATTGATCACACGGCTTGTTCTTTCTGAGTCTAAAAAAGACCCATGAGGCCTCCAATTCTCTTTAGCTCAGCATTCCAGAAAGCCACCAAGAAAGTCTGCACACCAGATGGAATCTGTTCCCCAGTTTTATCTAACTTCATCTCCTTTTGTTTGTTTGCTTAAATACATTTCGTGTTGATTTGGTTAAAGATTGCATAAGATACTATTGTTCTTGATTTTCTTCTTTTTCCCTCTGCCCCTGACTCTCTGGTCTTTAAAAAATAACAGCTTTATTAAGAAAATCCACATGACATAAAATTGGCCTTTTCAAAGTGTAAAATTCAGTGCGTTTCAGTATATTCACGAGGCTGTGTAACCTTCACCACTAATTCTGGAACATTTTCATCACCCCCAAAAGACACCCCAAGCCTGTGAGCGGTCACTCCCCCTCCTCTCTTCTCCCCAGCACCTGGCAACCTCTAGTCTACTTTCTGTCTCTTTGGATTTGCCTGTTGGGGACATTTCATATAAATGAAATCATATGTGACCTTTTGTGTCTTAAGAGTTCAGGTTGTTTTCCTTTTGGTTTTCAAAGAAAGTAAGGCATTATCGTGGCTCCTACAGGTGTCGTGGGCCCCAGACACTGTGCCTGCTTGAGAATTTGGTCCTGCCTCTCAGGCAAACATACACAAACACACACACACACACACACACACACACACACCTGCTCTCCCCGGAGCACATTCAACTCTGCTGATTTCTGACACCATCCCAGCGCCAGGAACCACTGGAGTGCCCAGACCCCGAGAGCGGGGATGCTGCCCTCTCTTTCTGGTTCATGCCAAGCCTGATCCCTGCGGTCCTGTTCGTGGCACTGACCCAGTTAGTTAGATCCAGCCCATCCTCAGGCTGAGCCCACCCTCTGAGGCCCACAGCTTTGATCCTAGGCCAGGCTGGTTTGCCTGGCTTCCTTCTCACTTAGAACCGTTTCCTCCAGAGGGTCTCCTTCCACAAAGAGGCCGTCCCCCAGCGGGGCTGAACCCCGCCAGGCAAACGCTGCACCCTTAGCAATGTCTTTTGCCAGGGGACTGCCCTGGAGGCAGCTCAGTGCCCTGCTTGGACAGCAAGTGCAGAGCACAGAGAGGCCCAACGTGTGCTTTTGTTAATGTTGCTGGCTCCTCCTCCCCAGTCTGTTCCCAGAACACTCCTTCTGTTCCCTGAGCCTGTCCAGCTGGAGGGGTGGGAAGGGACGACTGTCTGTCAGTCCCTCCAAAGGGACTTCCAGAAACTGGGGTGGGGAAACAGACTTTGAGAAGAGGACCACACAACGGGGCCTCCGGGAATTCACATCTTCTGTGTGTGATTAAGTGGCCGGTGGAGGCGGAAGGGAGGGCTGGGAGCCGGGGGCCAGTCTGGCAGCTGCGAAGCACAGGACTGTTCCAAGGCGTACCCATCAGCAAGTGGGTACGGCAGGTGGGGCTGCACGGCCACCACTCCCCAAAGCCTGCCTGTCTGCCTGGCCTCTCTCCATGTCCACTGTGCACATGAGTTGATCTACCCCCGAGCAGCTGTTGGATCCCCAGTAGGAGCCCAGGACACCAAGCAAAAGCTTAGGGCAGCCCATTGTTCATTCATTCACTTATTCATTCATTCATTCATTCATTCATTCATTCACATACCTTTTCCCAGTCATGATGCACTCAGCACTGTGCTAGATGCTGGAAATGCAGAACGAGCCAGACCTGGCCCTCAAAGAACTTATGGCAAATGGCAGATGACAAACAGGAAAACCATTAAATAAAGGGGACACAGTGATAGCACCAGGGAAAGGGTGTCAGCTCTACCTAGGAGAAGGGCTGGATTTGGGGAGGCTTCCGAGAGTGTGCTAGTTTGCCCAGGCTGCCATAACAGAATACCACAGATTTGGTGGCTTAAACAACAGAAATGTATTTGCTCACAGCTCTGGAGGTTAGAAGTCCAAGATCAAGGTGCCAGCAGGTTTGGCTTCTTCTGAGGCCTCTCTCCTTGGTGTGCGGATGGTGACTCCTTGCTGTGTCCTCACACGGCCCTTCCTCTGTGTTGTCACATCCCTGGTAGCTCCATGTGTGTCCAAATCTCCTCTTCTTTAAGGATGCCAGTCGGATTGAATTTGGGCTCACACTAGCAGTGTCATTTTAATTTAACCACCTCTTAAGGCCCTGCCTTAGTGCCGCTATAACAAAACACCGAAGACTGGGTAATTTACAAAAAACCATAAACTTATCTTCTTACAGTTCTGGAGGCTGGAGAGTCCAAGATCGAGGCGCTGGTAGGTTGGATGCCCGGTGAGGGTCCAGCCACTGCTTCCAAGATGACACCTTTAGTGCTGCCCTCTGGGAGAGCAACCCTGAGTCCCTACCTGTCAGGAAGCAGAAGGACAAAAGAGCAAAATGCCTTCTATTGACCCTTTCATAAGGGTACCTAATCCCTTAATTCACAAGAGGAGTAGCCCTCATGCTCTAATCACCTCTTGATACCATCACATTGCCAGCAAGTTTTAACACCTAAATTTAAGAGGGGACACAACTCAGACCCTAATGAAGAGGTTACCTTTGGGCTGTGCCTTGATAGCAGAGCCGAAAACAGCAAGACGAGAATAGGAAACTATTCCTGATGCCAAGCCCAGCAGAGCAAACACCCAGAGGTATCCCGCACCTCTCTCCTTCAGGAAGCGGCAAGAGCTTCCCACACATGGAAACACAGGGAAGGGCCGGGCGCGGTGGCTCATTCCTGTAATCCTAGCACTCTGGGAGGCTGAGGCGGGAGGATCGCTCAAGGTCAGGAGTTCGAAACCAGCCTGAGCAAGAGCGAGACCCCCGTCTCTACTAAAAGTAGAAAGAAATTAATTGGCCAACTAAAAATATGTAGAAAAAATTAGCCGGGCATGGTGGCGCATGCCTGTAGTCCCAGCTGCTTGGGAGGCTGAGGCAGGAGGATTGCTTGAGCCCAGGAGTTGGAGGTTGCTGTGAGCTAGGCTGACACCATGGCACTCTAGCCTGGGCAACAGAGTTAGACTCTGTCTCAAAAAAAAAAGAAAAAAAGAAACAAACAAACAAAAACACAGGAAAGGCTTCCAGAAGTACTCAAGCACTGACAAGGGCTTGTGTCCTTCTGGCAGTCATGTCAGGGAGGGTGGGTGGTGGTTAAGAACTCAGGTTCTGAAGCTCCTCATGTGAAGAGCTAACCGTTGTTCAGATTAAGGAAGATGAAGCTCAATGGACCCTTATTGTTTATAATAAGCCCTTGTCACCATCACAAGTGGTTCTTATTTTCTGTACTTCTTTACATCCTTCAGTGACTATAGATTCATTTTTAATTGAAGAAATAAACTCTGAAAAGTGGGCGTGAGGAAGCAGATGCTGGAGAAGTGAGAAAGTGAGAAAACCCACACAGTGTCTAACCGTCTGGTACTTACCCGGCTTCGCCCTCTGTCTGGTGCTACTCAGAGGAAGAAAACTTGAGGGCAGGCAGCAGATTCACGGCTCCCGTGGGAATGTTCCATGAGAAGATTAGCCCACCCGGCAGGATGCTGGCAGGGACCATGAAGTTATCACTGCAGCCCTCGGTCCCCTAAGCCCCAGAAGGCACCACACTCAGAAGCGGTAGCTAAATCAGTGCATGCGGGACAAAAATGACTCAGACCTCCCAGGACGTGGCCGAAGGTCCCAAAGAATGTTCCCACAGAAGCTCTCTAGCAAAGGGCTCAGGGGCTCACGTGTAGGTTTCCTTGAACCTGTAACTGAAAGAAAGTTTGGAAAATCTGGATGCTCCTCCAGGCTCGGAGAGGCAAGTGGACGGAAACGTGGGCCTTGGGTTGGAAGAACAAGACTTAGTTCTGACTCTGCCTTTCCTAAGCTCGGCAACTTTGGCAGCATCACTCTTCAGTGGATCTTTCAGTGCAGTCTGTTCCTTCATTCATGAGATCAGGAGCAAATTACTGCATGGCCCCTACCTGGCCTAGGGTCACATGGTACAATTGAAGGGAATATGCTTCGAAAGCAGCCACAAAGTTCTACACATCCTCAGCATCTCCCAGAGGGGCCAGGCCACTGGGCTTCCAGAATGGATCTAAAAGGTCACGTCTATCGTTCCCATTCTGGTGCTCATAGTAAACATCTAGTTGCTGGTGGGAAATAGCCACACCTGGGCTCTCCAGGATGGGTCCCAGGGACCAGTACGGCTTCAATGCTGCCCCAGGTGAGTCCAATATGCAGTTAGGGTTGAGAAGTGCAGCTGATAGACCAATCCGTCTGATTAGGTTGCTTTACTACTTCATACAAAAACACATGGCCTCCATAGCTAGGGTGATAGAGAAAAATCTCACCTTCCAAAAAACGCTTCCTGCGGGAAGTCAAATCCTCCCACCTAATCAGTAAGGGTTCTGGGTCTCAAGACTAGTGTGCACAAGATTTGTGTGAGTTCTTATTAAAGAAGTTGAGTTCAGGGACCCATTCCTATATAGATTTTTACCCAGTCAGTCTGAGAGAGTGCTCAATCTGCATTTCAGTAAAATACGGTGTACAGAGAATGCACTGGACTCAAGAAAAAAAAAAATGACAATTCTTATTCTTGCTGTCTCATCCTGACACAATACGTAATCTCGAGCTTAACTTCCGACGGCAGTAATAACCACAATAGCTGCTGTTTATTGAGCACACAGCATATGCCAGGTACTTATAGGTACAGTATCTGGAATCTTCGTAAGAGCCACGAGGTGGTATTCCCGGTTTGGGTGCGTGCACTCAATACCCCTCCTCTGCTAACAGTCCCCTTTGCGTTTGGCAAGTGTCCTTTCTGCATTTCACGTGACTCTAGTGGAGCTGCCAATCAAACTGCCCAGTACCACCCCTCCAGGGAGAGGAGGGGCCAGAGGAGGACACGTGGCTCAATTCTAGCCAATCAGGTTCCTCCTCCTGGGGAGGGGCTCCAGGTTAGGGCGAGGGGCTACTGCAATCCACTCTCCTGGGGGCGGAATCCCTAACCCAGCGCTTCCAAGGATTCAGTTCCTTAGTGCTTTCTTCCCGTTTCTTGAGCTACCCAGGCAGTGTCTTTCCTGTAAATCTTTTTCTTGCTTAAGTTAACCAGAGTCAGTTTCATTTATTACGGAGAGAAGCTAAGGAAATAATTTACAGATAACGAAGCTGAAGCTCCGGAGGAATAAAATGACTAACCCAAGGCCCTGCGGCTGGGAGACAGCAAAGTGGGACTCACAGCCAGGCTTGTCTGGCTTTAGGTCCTCACATCACTGTAAATCCTCCAGAGAGCTCAAAAGGAGGACGGGAGAATGGGGAGGAGGAGAGGGAGAAGGAAGAGGAGGAGAAAGTACACTTTTCAAAAAAAAAAAAAATAATTATTATATATATGGGCTTTGAAAACGTGTAAAGAGAAATTTAAGTTATAGTTAACTCCCTCACCCATGCCTGTATGAGTTTAAGACCTCCAAGTCAGAGAAATTGACTAATTTTTAATTTAATTTTATCCATTTCTAGTAAATTCCCCAAGGTTCCAACCAGCAAAATGATGTATTATATTATATACGTGACAGAGAAAAAGTGCATAAAAAAGCAAACAGTGGTTAAAGTTGGGAAGGTGCCAAAGAAAAACATTGTAACAAAGTAATAATTGGGACCAGAATTTACCACCACCTTGGCTGAGTTTCTATTTTATTTTATTAATTACTGATTTCTTAAGTTCATAGATCCTAAATTATACTCCTGAAATCTCAAAACAGTGGGACTAGACTTGTGACCAAAAATATGACTAAGTCATATTTCAAGCAGTAAATCTTCAAGTTTTTGCTTCTATAACAGACAACTTCTTCTTCTTTCTCCTTCCAACCATACATTTGAGAATATCGGGGGAAAAATATCTATATTTGACTCTAGAATACAAATTTTGTTCAGCTGGTCACTACAGTCCAAAGCCAAGGCCAAGTAGGTCTCAGTTACTAAGCAGAAAGCAATGTAACAGAATTTACTTTAGAGACAGACATAGCCCTCTTCGTTAGTTTTTGAGTATCTCCAACTGACCTCGCTGGAAGAGTCCACGCAGCCTTCCTGAGCCCAACATCCTCAATAAACACCCAATAACAAAGGTCTCTAAACAATCGACCCTTGTCCACGTTCTGCACACACTACTCCACTGCATTTCTGCGTCAGTACCAGGCAAAAGTTTATTGGCAAACCATTGACTCCACTTCAAGGAATTTAATCTAAAATATGATCATCCAAATGTTTAGTCTTAATGCTATTTATATTATAACATTGCTTATAATAGAAAAAAATGGAAACAATATCTGTGTCTGAAAAATAAACCAATAAATACATTATGACATAACAGTTTTAAAAATCCTGTTATAAATGATTGTGAGAAAAAATGTTCATGGGAAATGCTCATGAGATATTGTTAAATAAAAAATTCATTATAGAACAGCATGTCCAGTGAGATTCCATTTTGTAGATACTATATATAATGGCTATACTTATATATCTTTTTGAGGGGAGATATATAGTATTTATGCATATCTATATAATATATAGATATAATATTTTCCCAAAAAATAAAATTAGAATATTCACCAAAATGGAAAGGATGGTTATCTCTGATAGCTAAAGTTATAAATTATTTTTATTTTATTTTCTTACTAGTCCATATCTCTTAAATTTTAAGAAAAAAATTTTTGAAGCAAACTATTGGATTGGCCACAGAACAGTCAGACTAGTTAAGTTTGCGGTTCCCCATCAGATCTTAGCCGGCTGCTAATACCTCCTGGTGCATTCGAATCCTTAGCCGCATACTATCTGGGATATGATCAGAATGATTCCAGGTATTGAGTGTCAGGTAAAAATCTGTCCAAAAAGAGTCCAAAGAGACAAGTAAATTCAAGGATTAAAAAAGTAGGAGGGAAGAAAAAGGTTAAAAAGTTACCATAGGTGAAAAAAACGTTAACAGTTCAAATTTAACAGGTGATTTGTGAAGCTTTACTAACTCGATTTTTTAAATAACAGGGAAATAGCGTGAAGCAGGTAAGAGGCCTTAGTTTGAAAAGGTCAAGTGTCAAGACAGTCTGGAGGACCGCTACCACTCTGGTAACCTGAAGCGGTCTAACAGAAATGAGAAATGCAACAATTACCTGTCCCACTCAGACTCCAAACCTACCACTTCACTACCAGGCAGCTTGAAGCAGGCATTGCTCCAAAAGATGCAGAGAATGACCCTCCTCTCCGTGATAGTTCAAGGTGTAGAGGTCACATTGGCCACCATCATACTGTTATTTTTACAGACTTAACTACTTATTGGCAAAGAGGTACACTCCTGTAGATGTTTAATTCCAGTGTTATACCTCCTTATTCTTTTTTAAACTTTTTAAACTGACAGACAATAATTGTATATATTTATGGGGTAACGTTTCCATACATGTAATGCACAGTGATCAGAGCAGGGTCATTAGCATATCCATCATTTAGAACATTTATCATTCTTTTGTTTTGGGAACATTCAATATCCTCCTTCTAGCTATTTAAAGTATATCTTATTGTTAACCGTCTTGGTTTTGACCCAGCCTCCCAAAGCATTTACAGAGAAAGTGTGCCCGTCTCTGACTCCCTACCACCAAGACACAAAGGATTATGGGCAATGTTCCACTCAGACGGTAACTCCACCCCCCCGTTCTGCTACTGTGGTCAGCCAGTTCTTCGAACTCTCCATGTCCATTTACCACAACAGCAGAAGTGTCTGTGTTATGGTGAGAGTGATTTCAGAAAAGCACTTCAAACAAAAGGCAAATAGCTATGAAATATTTATGTCTTGAAGTCTTGAGGGAAACATTGAAATACTTCTCCTTTTTAAAATCACTTTTCACAGATCTAAGATAGTGGATAATTTGGGGACACATTTATGTGTTCTGTATATCATGTTTGTTTATAGCCCAAATGGTGGCCTGGCTTGATAGCACAACTTCAGGATCCTAGAACATTCAACCCTCTCTGCACTTATCCTCTGAAAGAGGACAAAGGCTAGCTCCACCTCTGTTTGCTGCCTCTTAACAGCCATCCTTAATTTTTTTTTTTTTTTTCTGAAGGCAGAGCCCACTTCTCACAACAGGAGACTAAAAATACCACATAGCTGCTTTTCCAGCTTCTGCTACAGTAAGGTGGACAAGTAACCCCAGCTTGGCCAAAGAAGTATAAGAAAAAGTCTGTTGAGAAACTATTTGAAAAAAAATTTCTTCCCTTATCCATAGAGCCACATAGGAGTAGAACTTTCCTCCCCATAACCTTCCCTTTGGGAGGCGGGGAGGCATTGTAAGACAACTTGGAGCTACAGCAGCCATCTTGGCACCATGAGGAGAGACATGGTTGACTGACTGTAGATGGCAAGGCAGAAAAAGGGATTGAGCCTGGAAACTTGAGCTACTGCTATATTCACTTACTTCCCAATTTCTTAAGTGAGATAAGTCTTCATATTTTTTTCAAAAAACTTTTGTTTGCATATTCTTCTATTTAGAGCTGAAAACATCCTACTTGCTATGGTCTGAACGTTTGTGTCCCCACAAAATCATATATTGAAATCTTAACTCCCAAGATGATGATGCTATTAGGAGGTGGGGCTTTAGGAGGTGATTAAGTCCTGGAGTCAGAGTCCTGAGGAACGTGATGAGTGTCCTCACAAAAGAGGTCTCAGAGAGCTGCTTCGCCCCTTCTGCCATGTGAGGACACAGTGAGAAGGCACCATCTGTGAGCTATAAAGTTGGCCCACACCAGATACCGAATCTACTGGTGCCTTGATCTTGGACATTCCAGCCTCCAGAACTGTGAGAAAGAAATTTCTGTTATTTATAAGGCACCCAGCTGATGGTATTTTGTTAAAGCATCCCAAACGGACTAAGGCACTATCTAATTCTATCCAGAGATTCCAAAATCCTCCCCAGACTTCAGGGCTTCCTTCCCCTCCTTCAGATGCCATTTCATTACTCAAAGCATAAATAGATCCAAGCCCTAAGTATTGTGTTAAAAATATTTCACTAATTTCTGGGCCTCCAAGAAAGTAATGAATGAATGTTTGCTTTACTCTCTGAAAGCTTCTTTATGATTTAAAAAAAATGTCTAAAAGACAGCCAAGGTGTATCAGTTATCTATTGCTGTGTAACAAACCACCTTCAAAACTTAGTAGCTTAAAACGACCATTATTTATTTGCTCACAATTTAGGGGGTCACTAACTCCGGCTGGGCTCAGCTGGGACAGCCCATCTTTGCTCCATATGGTGTCAGCTGGGCTCGATGTGCGTTTGCAATCTGTTGGCGGATCTCAGTTGGCAAGTCAGCTGGTCCTGGATAGCTTTGCTCATGTGTCTGACAGTTGGGCTGTTCCTGAGAGCAACTTGGGCCTCCCCCCTGGCTGCTTCAGGATGTTCATCCTGCATAGATGGCAGCTGGGTTCCACGAGGGGAAGAATGGAAGCTGAAAAGTATCCTGAGGCCTGAGCTCCAGAGTCATGCATCACTTTTATCACATTCTATTGGTCGAAACAAGTTACAAGGCCAGCCCAGCTTCACCTCTTAATGAAAGGAGCTTCAGATAATCTGTGGCCAAGTTTAATCTACTGCTCAAGGGCCTCACAGTCTCCATAGTTAAAAACTGATGGCCAATGCAAAACCAATTCTCTAGCAACAATGTTTGTAGTTGTACATATTGATACCACAGCTACATATATGTTAATATGTTTATGCAGATGAAAATATTAACTAATAATGTGGGGAGGGATGGCAGATATTTTTATTATTCTTCAATTTAAGTGATGAGACTACAACACACAATAAAAAATTTCTTAGAAACCAAATTTGGGGGTTTTGTTCCCCACAAAATGCATGTTTCTAGATAAAGTAGAATTATTATTCTATTTAATCCCAGATTGCCTTTTTAAAATGTTACAGTAGTTGTCACAATTATGGCTGTATTATTAAATCTCCCAGGGAACTTTTTGGGAGCCTTTAAAAAGTATCAATACCCAAGCCTCACCCCCAGAGATTCTGGTGCCATTGGTTAGGTGTGAAAACACTTACTTGGTATAGGTTTTCCAGTTACGCCCTTATTCCACAAAGGATGCACTCTCTCTGAATCCCAGATCTTGGATCAGCAATGTTTTCTGACTTTCCCTGGAGTTCCAAGGACAGGTTGGGTTCTCAGTCAAAATTACATTTCTTGGGGTCATCTGAACCCAAAATAACTTGCTTGGGCCCTGATAAACAATACTTCTACAATCCCTCTAAATCCTTCTGGTTAAAGAGGCTGCAAAATGATGGCCCTTGGACTGGAAATGATCTAGGTTTTGTTTGGCCTGTCTACACATCGGTGGCCCAAGCAATATACTTTTAAAAGGAGAGCAGGGAGGTGGGTGCCCACCTTTATAAATCATGCGGTTGTACCTTAAGAACAGATTTGGAACTTCTCTTGAAAGTGCTGAAGATCTCAGAACACAGCAGAACCGACAGGCTCTGGTCCGCCCTGACCCATCTTCAGTCTACAGTGGTGTTTCTATCTGGCTGCCTCACTCATCAACATTGTCCATCTCTACCCCGTAAGCATTTGCGTTTGCATGCTTCGATCTGTCTCATCCCAGCTACTGAAGATTGTGAGGCCCAGAATCTTGGGTGGCCTGAGGGGTGTTGGGTCTCTGTGCTGTACCTGGCAGCACATGCACATCAGTACCTTTGCTTTCACATCAATCCTGGGAGGAAGGCTTTACTAGTCCCGTTTTATAGATGATGGAACTGAGTCTCAGGATGAAGAACTTTCCCCTAGGCACAGATAACTGATTTTTTTTTAAAAAGGAGCTGATGCTCAAACCTACGTCTGGTGAGTATAAAGCCAGGGCTCTTTGTGCTGCTGCATGACAGTTTTTGCTGGCTGTGATGGCTGCTCTTTCTTTCTTGCCTCTCAACCCTCCACACCTCCTTCTCCCCAGCACCCTTTTTACCTCTGCATTTGCATGCACCAACATTTCCTGGCTCCCTTCTCTCTCACCTCCTATCATCTGACCCTGTCCAGGAACTTACAACTCCCTAGGAGTCCTGAGGCCCATGTTTTCATATCATGCTCCATATCAAGGTCATAAAAGAACTTGTTCTGCAGCAGGAAGGGGTCCAATTACAGCCCATATAATTGGCGAGAGAGCATCATTCATCACGGTGGTCCTGGGATCGAAGGTTGTCAGAGCAACTCTGTTTGTTGGACATATTCCTGTTTGTTTCAGGCATGGTTTCATCACAGTCCTTTTACAGATCCCTGTGGACTCGCTGGGACATTTCACAAGTTATCAAATACATGCATTAAGGATTGTTAATAGCAGCCAAGGAGCAAAAATCATGATGTGAGAATAAAATGCATCACATAAAATGAAATTTTGGAGTGACAGGAAAAGAAGGGATGTTTTTTCCTTCAAGCTACCCAATAAGCTTAGAGCTAGGGCCCGGTGGAGTTACTCTCTCGCATGGACAAGACTTCTACATGCTATAAACCTGAAAAAGAATGTGACAAGAGTCCCGTTGCCTTGCTCCTTGAACCAATCTGGCCGCATTGTGAGTCCAATATGTGCCATTGAGGAGGTAGTCAGTGGTTTTCTAGGGAGCAAAGCTTCCCCCATCTGGTTGGGGAGATGATCAAGTTGCCCAGTCTTTATCCATCTAAGTCAAACAATTTGATTTACGTTTAATTAGTTAATATGCTTCCCACTACATGGGAAAGATGGGAATAATTTACTGGAAGTATAGAAGTTTAGCCTTGATTAGAAGAGAAGAGATTTCTAGAGGGAGAGTGTTTGTCCAGAGGCCCCGTCCTGGGTACCCACCTGTTAGATCTGACTCAGATGTTTTTGTCTGAGTGCACAGGGGTTTTGTGGAAATGTAACTTGGCTATTTGAAAAAATTTTGTTCTCTGGTTTTTCTTTAAAAAAAAAAACAACACTTTAAAATCTGGCAATACTAGCCCAGCTTCCCTGTGACGAGAGTTGGCCAGAGCTGAGGAGGGGCTGTCGTCAAGACAAAGGAGAATGGGTCTCTTCAGGCCACTGCAGTCCCCTCCCAATACCTACTGTCCCCCAACACTCAGGCTGAGGAGCAGATGCCTAAATTTTGTACACACAGAAAATTTAACTACATGCCCCATATCATATGTCTAACTCACTCAACAGATATTTAATGATACACAGACTCCATGCCAGGTACTACTCCAAAGATATAGCAGTCAACAAAACAAACCAAAATCCTAGCCCCATGGGGTTTACATTCCTGCGAGAGACACAGACAGTAAATAAAATCAGGAAAACATACATAGGCACACCTCAGAGATACTGCACGTGGGGTTCCAGACCACTCCAATAAAGCAAGTCATATGAATTTTTCAGTTTCCCAGTGCATATAAAAGGTATGTTTAAACTATACTGTAGTCTATAAGTATGCAGTAGCACTAGGTCTTAAAAAATGTACATACCTTAATTTAAAATATTATTAAGAAATGCTATTACTCATCTGAGCCTTCAGCAAGTCATTATCTTTTAGGTACTCGATGATCTCACTTTGATATTGATGGCTGCTGACTGATCAAAGTGGTGGTGGCTAAAGATTGAAGTAGCTGCAGTGATACCTTAATATAAGAAAACAATAAAGTTTGCTGCATCAACGAACTCTGCCTTTGTAGCGTATGATGCTGTTTGATAGCATTTTACCCGTGGTAGAACTTCTTTCAAAATTGGAGCCAATCCTGGATAACTTGCTGCTTTATCAACTAAGCTTATGGAGTATTCTAAATCCTTTGTTGTCATTTCAACAGTGTTTACAGCATCTTCTCCAGGAGTAGATTCCACCTCAAGGAACTAGTTTCTTTGCTCATCCGTAAGAAGCAACTCCTCATCTGTTCAAGTTTTATCACGAGAGTGCAGCAATTCAGTCACATCTTTAGGCTCCACTTCTAATTCTAGTTCTCTTGCCATTTCCACCACATCGGCCGTTACTTCCTCCACCAAAGTTCTAAACCCGTCAAAGTCATCCATGAGGGCTGGAATCAACTTCTTTCAAACTCTTTTTCATGTGTATTGACCTTCTCCTGTGAATCACAAATGTTCTTAATGGCATCTAGAATGGTAAATTCTTTATAGAAGGTTTACAAGTTACTTTGCCCAGATCCGCCAGAGGAATAACCACCTATGACAACTATAGCCTATGAAATGCATTTCTTAGATGATAAGACTTGAAAGTTAAAATGACTCCTTGATCCCTGGGCTGCAGAATAGGTTCTGTGTTAGCAGGCATGAAAACAACATTCATATCCTTGTACATATCCATCAGAGCTCTTGGTTAATCAGGTACATTTTCAATGAGCAGTAATATTTTAAAAGAAATCTTTTTTTTTTTTTTTGAAGTCTCAACAGCCGACTTTAAATATTCAGTAAACTATGCTATAAATAGATGTGCTGTCATCCAGGCTTTGTTGTTCCATTTATAGAGCACAGACAGATTAGATTTAGCATAATTCTTAAAGACCCTAGTATTTTAGCCATGGTAAGTGAGCATTGGCTTCAACTTAGAGTCAACAGCTGCATTAGCCCCTAATAAGAGAATCAGCCTGTCCTTTGAAACTTTGAAGCCAGGCATTGACTTCTTCTCTCTAGTAAGAAAGTCCTAAATGGCATCTTCTTTCATTATAAGGCTGTTTCATCCACACTGAAAATCTGTTGTTGAGTGTAGCCACCTTCATCCATTTTCTTAGCTAGATCTTCTGGATAACTTGCTGCAGCTTCTACATCAGCATTTGCTGCTTGCACCTTGCACTTTTATGTTATGAAGATGGTTTTTCCTTAAACCTCATAAACCAACCTCTGCTAGCTTCAAACTTTTCTTCTGCTGCTTCCTCACCTCTCTCAGCCTTCATAGACTAGAAGGGAGTTAGGGCCTGGCTCTGGATTAGGCTTTGGCTTAAGGGAATGTTGCGGCTGGTTTAATTTTCTATCCAAACCACTCATACATTCTCCATATCAGCAATGAAGCTATTTTGCTCTCTTAGCATTCACGTGTACACTGGAGTAACACTTTTTATTTCCTTCAACAACTTTTCCTCTGCTTTCACATCTTGGCTGTTTGACATAAGAGCCTTAGCTTTCAGTGTATCTGTGCATTTCAATGCACCTTTCTCACTAAGCTTAATCATTGTTAGCTTTTGATTTAGAGTGAGAGACATGTGACTCTTTCACCTGAACACATAGAGACCATTGTAGGGTTATTAATTGGCCTAATTTCAATATTGCTGTGTCTCATGGAATAGGGAGGCTTGAGGAGAGGGAGAGAGATGGGAACAGCTGACCAGTGGAGCAGTCATCACACACATAGCATTTATTAATTAAGTTCGCCAGCTTGTACAGGTAGGGTGCACGGTGCCCCAAAACAATTACCATGGTAGCATCAAAGATCGCTGATCACAGATACCATAACAGAGAAAATATTAATAATAATGAAAAAGTTTGAAATACTACAAGACTGCCAAAATATTACAATGGAGACACAAAGTGCACACATGCTGTTGAAAAAATGGTGCCGATAAACTTGCTTGGCTAAGAATCACCACAAACCTTCCATTTGTAAAAACCACGATCTATGCAAATCCTAGTACAGTGGAGCACAATAAAACCAGGCATGTCTGTGATGCCACAAACAGTAATCAGTACCGTGGAGAAAAATCAGGAGGGCTAAGGGGAATTGGGAGGCTGAAGAGCTGTATCTTTAGCAGAATGATAAGGAAGGTCCCACTAAGAAGGCAAGAGGCCTTTGAGCACAGGCCCAAGGCGGGGAGGGAGGAAGCCACAGGCACAGCTGAGGGGAGAGCACTCCAGGCAGGAGGAGCAGGGTGTGCAAAAGACACGGCGTGTTAGAGCCAGGACTGGGACTCAAACTGGGGCCGGGCTTGTCCATCCAATGAGAGATGGTGCCTCTGGCCCTGAACCCCCGACAGAAGTTCCAGGATGTGCTTTTCCAGAACACCTGTCATCTGGTTTCCATGGAAACCCAAAACACTCTAAGTAAAAACCCAGATTTATGTGGAAGATAAAATGGAGGGATTATTCACATTACTCAGGGCTTCACAACAGGGGCCTTTAATTCAGAAAACTCCTCTGGCACATGTAAAATGGCTTTTGATTTAGAATTGTGATTCTCATCATTTTTCAGAAGCCCATTTACCACACGAAGCAAGGAACCCCTATAGGGCAGATGCATTTAGCATGATATGGCCATCCTCCCTCACTAACTCCTCAGGCCCCGAATACCTCCTAGATGGGGTCACTTGCAAGCTGCTCAGACCCTCAGGGGAGGCCAGTGCCAGTGACACAGTCGTAGTTGTGGGCTGCTGCTGGTAGGGGCACCGGGCACTGCCTCCCTTGGCTACTGCTGCATCTACTGGTGTAGCCACCCCGCCCCTCCCCCCATCTCCCAGGCCTCCAACCTTCACTCAAAGCAGTGGGGTTTGTTTCCTTGCTTTTATTAACAATTATTGTTTTTCGGGTTCAAGGAAAATATCCAATGTAGAGGACTTAGAAAACATATAGAACAAAGGACTATTTTTAAAACTTCCATAATCCCGCCCCCCAGAGAAAACCACTGGTACCCATTCTGGCTTGGCTGCTCATTACTGAAGTCACAGGGATTTAGATTCGTGGTCCTCTTTTGTGGCTCCAAGAAGATTCTCTGCCATAATGCCATTTCCCTCAAGATTACCAGAAGCAAAGACGTAGGTGTGGACAGTTAGAAAGGTAGAAAGGACAGAAGTCAACTTAAATTGGCTGGTTCAATTCAAGTCACAAACGTCCATGTTTATAACCAGCTGGGTAGAGGCTGAAGCTACAGTTGGGGTGCAGGGTCTGGCTAGGTCTGCAGCTTCATTTCTGGAAACCTGGTTTTGGGCAGATGGCTGGGACTCCCCCAGGGAAATGGCAGGAGATGGCAGTTGCAGCACGTGCAAGACAGGAAGACGACCCACCTCCTTCCCTCCCAGGGCCAGATGTACCCCCAGAAACCTAGCCCTGTGGTAAGGAGCTACTTCAGCACCCAGGGTTCTAACTCCTGCTGGTGCTGGCTGGCACCCTCAAACCATAACACAGCACTGGCATTGGGAGCGGTGATAGGAAGAGGTGGAGATGACAAGTACAGAGGTAGAATGTATCAGTCATTGCTACAATATACCATCCAAAAATAGAATGCCATGGCCTAAAACAACGATCAATTAATTTTATTTATGTATCTGGGGGTTAGCTATTAATCATCTGATCTATTAGGTTGGGCTTAGCTGGGCTGCATTTTGAACTACAGGCTGAATCCATACCATCTCTGTTCGTCTCGAATCCACCTAGCAGCCATGGATGAGCTGGGTGTGTTCTTCTCATGGCAATGGCTAAAGGGCAAGAGCACAAGCTCAACTGAGAAGGCACATTGTAACCTTTGCTCTCCTCCTGTCTGATCATATCTAATGGGTTAGCGCAAGTCACATGGCCAAGCGCAATATCAACAGGACAAGGCAATATTCCGCCTCTAGGGAGGAGGAACCGCAGGCTCACATGGCAATGGGTGTAGGAACAGGAGGGGTGAAGAACTGAGGGCAATAGTGTGATCTACCACGCAGACACTACCTCAGTGGTACAGGTGTCAAGAGATTGCAGCTACTCAAAGAGAATCACAAGGCAGCAGAGGGCCAGGACTGTGGGACCAAAGAGACAAAGTCACTCCAGTCTCAGAGGCAGCCAGGGTAGCCTGGCAAGAGGTCTTGCTCTCGATCCCTGGGGCTGCCTGTCCTGACACTTCTGAGGCCCTGGAGGCGTGTAGTGTCTGCCAACCTTCTGGTTGGTGGAAGGTCAGGAAAACCTCTTGGTCACTCCACCCCCTCAACTCCCTTCTTTAACAACTACGGAACAGTTGGAGGGTTTCTTCTGAATACCTCACCTCCCTCTTGCCTGTTTTCTTATCTCTACACTCCCTTTCCTCTGTCTTCCTCTCCCACGCAGGAGTTAACTCAAGCTGATGGAACTGCAAGTACCACCAGAAGCTGGACGAGGGGCAGATGTTTCTAGGTGGGTTGGACCCTCTGGTGGGAGAAGGCAGTCTAGCTATCGGTAAGGTGATTTGACTTTAGAGTCAGGCAGAGATGTAGCCGAGTTTCAGCCATACACTTCCTAGCAGTGTCATCATTTTCATGTCTCTTGGCCTCAGCTTCTTCACCTATAAAATGGATATAAGCATTTTTACTTTATGTTGCTGTGAGAATTAACTATGCTATTATATAGATGGCAAGAATTTGCCAGAACAACCTTGGATGTAAGCAATGTTATATTTCTTTGTTTTCTTAAAATAAAAGTAAATCTGACACTGAATCCTCATCCCAAAGGTTGACAGTAAAGCATTGTTAGGACTCCCTGCCAGTGGGTGCCATAATTTACTTTAAAATACTCTCATTTTAGATGGAGTGAAATAAATATATCTATTACAAGTAATATATAAAAATTATTATTATATTAATAAATATGAATATGTCCTCATCTATGGGTTTGAGCTGAGCCCTAGAGGCTGTCACTTGCTCTGTCATGAAATCACACCCTGGGGGTGAATGATCAGCTGGGAATTTATCAGAAGTTCACACTGCAGAGATAGCAACTGCTCGTGCATCTGTTATCTATGTTGTGATCTGCTAAATAGCATCCTAAGTATCCGAAATGAGTTTCATTGTGTAATGCATGTGTTGAATGGTGACCCCTGAAAAGATATGCCCGTGTCCTGATCCCTGGAAACTTATTTATGAATGTGAATGTGAGTGTCACCTTATTTGTAGTAAGGATCTTTGCAGATGTAATTAAGGGTCTCCAGATAAAGGGATTATCCTGGAATATCTGGATAGACCTTAAACCCAATGACAAATGTCCTTGTGAGAGAGGCAGAGGGAGGTTACGCCTACAGAAGAGGAAGGGGCCATGTCAAGACAGGCAGAGATGAGAGCGATGCTGCCACAGGCCAAGGAATGCCTGAAGCCACCAGAAGTTAGAAGAGCAAGGAACAAATTCTCCCCTAGAGCCTCTGTGGAGGCTCTACAGTCCTGCTGATACATTGATCTTGGACTTGTGGCCTCTAGAGCTATGTGGGAATACATTTCTGGTGTTTTAAACCACAAAGTTCATAGCAATTTCTTATGCCAGCCATAGGAAACCAATACATTTGGTGCCAGTGATGGTGTATTAGTTTGCCTAAATATTCTAGAAATAGACTCTCATTTATCAGCTATGAAGACTAATTGAAGTAGTTGGTGGATACTCCCCATCTTCGCATGAACTAAATATAAGAACTTGACAAGGGCTTCAGCTTGGACATGTAGGAGTGGCACAGAGACTTGATCTACTAATGGTCCCCTGCTGAGTGAGCTATTGGTCTGGAAAATTCCAGTTGCCTAAAGTCAACTATAAAGGGACTGGAATCCTGCCTCTGGTACACTATTAAATCTGTATTAAGTGGATCTTGCATAGCAAGTTGTGGTCAAAGCACTTAAAAGGGCAGAGAACTGGAACTTCACTGAGTATATAAGAGCAGGTAAAACACACATGAGTGTGTTTTCTGCTTGTTAATAAATGCAAGTTCAGCGATTTGGCTGTGTGACAACGTTGGATCTGAGTGAGTTTATGTTGGCTACTGCTACGTTGCAAAGAGAGTTTAAGACTGGTGTGTGCTGTGGTTCGAATCAGTCCCATCCAAAATTCAGGTGTCCCCAGTGCAACTGTATTGTGACGATGGCCTTTTGGAGGTGGCCGAGCCATGGGGGCTCCGCCCTCATGAATGAGATTAGGTTCCCATGTAAAAGGGCTTGACAGAGAGAGTTCACTCCTTTTTGCCCTTCTGCCTTCTTCCATGTGAGGACACAGCATTCCTCTCCTCTGGAGCACACAGCTCTCAAAAGCCATCATGAAAACAGGGCCAGACCCTCCCCAGACAACAAGCCTACTGGTGCCTTGATCTTGGACTTCCCAGCCTGCAGAACTCTGAGAAGTAAGTTTCTCTTCTTTATAAATTACCCAATCTCAGGTATTCTGTTACAGTAGCAAAGAATGTGTGTGATCCAAGCAGCTTAGATCAGTTCTACAAAGGTCAAAGGATCGTGCAGCATTGGGGCACACAGTCATCACCCCAACCTGGTCAGCGAGCAGATGCCCACTGTCAAGGTCTCCATGGTCCCTGGGGTTGGGCAGCTCGCTTGCCTTTGCTGCTGCACAGGCACCTGGAGTCTTCCTCCTTGTTGTGCCACCAGCCTTTCCCTCCTGAGTAACCCCAGGGAGAAAGATGCAGGTCTACACTACTTTCAGCCGGCCCACCTCTCCCCTCTCAGTTCTGCAGCAACTGACTCAAATTCCACCTTCCTCCCTTAATCTGTATTCCTCTATCCCCTCTGCCTCTTGGATGCCAGCCGCTATCTCCTCCAAGAGATTATGCAAAGGCACTTCCACAAAAGCTGAGGACAGAGAGTGTCCTCTGGCAACACAGACTTCATCCACAAGTGAGGGCAGGTCAGTGTTGGCTAGCCCCCTTGGAATTTCTGATTACTCAGCAGTTGGAAGAAACATTCAGATTATAAGAAAACTTCCTGATGCTGGGAGTAGTTGAGACGCTGGAAGAGGCTCGGAGAATAGATGGGGTGTGAACCCCTGCTCTCAGGAGGTGAGGTAGCGATGAGAACTTTGGCTTATCCTGCTGAGAACACTGGGCCACACGCGAGCCACTTGAGCTAAACATGATTTGTGCAAGGTCAGAGGGCTGCACCAGAGAATGATCTCGACCTTGAAGACAATTGGAGATACTGAGTTCAGAAGAGATGGCACAGCTAAAGAAGGTACCAAAAACTGTTGAGGAGCACTGGCTGTCACAATGCCAGAAGAGAAATCAGGACGTGTCCAACTCTGCAGAGACGGGGGTCAGGCACGGGGATCTGAGTCTGAGGACAGAGTAAGTGCTTGGAGCTAGAACCAGGGGCGTGACAGCCGCGTTTGAATGCATGAGTTCCTCAATTAACGCATGAATGGAGGTTGCTGTTGTGAGAACTGGCTCAGGAAGGGGCCCTGGCTGACAAAGGCTAATGACAGCGATTGTCCCAGGTTAAGTTCTTAGGGAAGTGCTTCCTAGAAGGTAAGGAAAGCCTGGGTCATCATTTCAAAAACTCTGTTAATACTTCTCAGAATGTTTGTCCTGAAATTGCCCTTGTATAAATAATTGCCCAGTGAAATCATTTGAGAAGAGACTGTATGCTATGGCCCCATCTTGGAGCCCCATAATGCACTTTAGTTTTTAGAAGGCTCTGAGAAGAGCTGCACCAAAGAAACCTGTGGAACCAAATGTTTCCCAAATGGATGGGACCAAAGGACTTCTCTGCCACATTTTTTTAAAATGTCCCCCATAAAATACCAACTAACAACTTATAGGATATGAGCCCTCCTCTGAATACACTTTGGGGAAAGCTGGTCTCAGTGAATGGTCCCTTAGCTGTTTATTATTGAAGATCAAAGGTGACACCTAAAAGCATTGTGTTCTCTCTCTTTTCTTTCTCCCTTCTTCTCTTCTCTCCCTCCCTCTCTCCCTCCTTCCTTTCTCCCTCCCTCTTTCTTCACTTTCTTCATCTGGGACTTTCCCTCCATTCCCCCTGCCTCCAGCCACCTTCCCGGGCAGTGCACTGCGACTTCCAGGCACCCCCTGCAAACCCCTGGGGCCTGAGATCCAAGGTTTCACCACAGCGGCAGCTGAACCGGTTTCCCCTGGCAGGCAGGGGAGCCGTCCAGAGATCCCTATCTCAGCAGTGTGCAAATGGTACCAAGGCCCCTGCCCTGTTCCAACAATGGCCCAATTAGCTGCCAGTTGCACTTCACCAGCCGCAGGTTAATTGGCTCACATAATAAGGATGGAGAGTAAGCTGCCCTCCGTTAAATCGATCTGCTCTCAGGTAACAATCCTCAGTGCTTTCCATCCATTTTCACGAAGCTTCCAAGAGACAAGTGAAAGAGCCAGGCTTACGGAAGAGGGATGGCTTCTCATTAGCCGCCCTGTCTGGAAGCCTGCCTTTTCTCCTGTCCTCTCCTCCCTCCCAGAGGCAGGCAGAGGCGGTCATCACACCGCTCCTGGGTCCATACACAAATTAATCAAATGCTATGCCTTTTTGTCATCCAGTGGATTCACATTGCTTTAATTTCTTTGGTTTCTGGTCATCTATGGAAATGCTTGCTCTTTACTTCTGAGAAGCTTTAGCTGAGAAGATTTTGTTTTGTTTTTCCTTTAAAAAAAGAAAACAATTTAAAGTCTCCGCAAACCTTCTCAAATAATTACCAGGCCACTGATTCTAACACTCCATTTGATCATGTTCACACATCGACTGCCCGAGTTGGAATCTGTATTTCCCCTCGTATTGAGAGCCGGTTTCCCCTGAATAATGTCTGCCCTGCTATTTTATTCCAGGTAATATTGATCTTCCTGCTCTCCTCTAAAGCGCCTTGCAGAGTGCCAATAATTTTGTAAAAGAAACCTTTTATTAATGGACTCCCCACAGCTTCATTTCATTTAGATAAGTTTTGTTTTGTTTGTGTTTGTATTTTTTAAGACAGGAGAAAGACAGCAACAGTTGACAAAGCTTTATTTGTACCAAGTCAGGCCACCTGTGGAGTGGTTTAGAGGGGGTCGGAGGTATGGAGTGAGTGGGCAGCACTGCTATAAACAAAACTTCAACCAGCTGCCTGGGAGCTCTGAGTCACCCAGAGTGAGCAGGATGTCCCACTAAGATACAGATTGTTTGATTGCATCCGGAGCCAGGAGGCACCAAGCCCAGCAGTGACTGACGCACCAGGGCTGAACTCTTCACTGGCTATCCCAGCAATGCTGAGCGGCCCCTACTGAGAAAACCCAGGATGCTCTGGAGTGGCCGTGGGCTGATATGTCCCGTACGTTTGACGTAAACAGGAGTGTATTTTCTCCCAAGATCAGCCTGTGCACAAGAGATTAAATCAGCCCCAGACAGAGGAACCAGTTTTCCCACACTGACCCATGTTTCTGAATGGCTGTCGAAAGTTCTTCAGAATGAAGCTAATCAGAGTGAAAGTGATGACAGGACAGATCTACCCACAATCCCAGTGACCCGACCACAGGAGGAGCCCCACCACCGAAACCCTGCAAGGAGGTCAGCGACCGAACCCAGGGCAGGTGCCTGCACGGGCCTCCACCCACCCTCAGCCATGGAGCCTTTGTAGCCACAGGTGTGGTTTATTTCGAATTCTATGATGACAGCAACTAGGCAGAAGTGACTGTGGACTGAGCAGAATCATCTTATAATTTGCTTTTATCCTGACATACAGATTTGTTGGCCTGCTCTATGATTGAGTAGAGAACATGAGATAGCTAAATCCACCATATATTCTCCCCAGATATCTACCCCTTTAGCCTGTCATTATGCCAGAAATTCTTTCGATTGGGAAAGGTTTAATGTTAAGACTTTTAAAGCCAATAGTACTGTAGTTTAAATTATCTTACCTGAATGGTTGGATGGATGGATGGATGGTTGGTTGAATGTGGGATGGATAGGTGGATGGATAGGTGGATGGAGATGGTTGGATGTTGGATGGGTAGGTGGATGGATGGTTGGATGTCACATGGATAAGTGGATGGATGGTTGGGTGTTAAATGGATAGATGGATGGATTGTTGGATGTTGGATGGATAGGTGGATGGATGGTTGGATCGATGGTTAGATGACAGAATAGATGGGTGGATGACAGGATAGATGAGTGAATGGAAATAGAGGAATGAGGGACTAACAAAAGGGAAGGCTTAGACTCCAGAAAATGTGGAACACATATCATTCACAGTAGGGGTAAGAAGTGAGAAGAGAAAAACAAAACACGAGACACTGCCTAATAGGACATATTTGGCAGGGAACAGGCTGAGAACCACCATGATCCTGGTGAAGAGTGGTGAAGAGATGGAAATCCTGGGAGAGGTAGAACGAAAATGAGTATCTTATTCACAATTTTCACAAAGTGTCTCTTATAGTCAGGAACTCCACTTATGTAGGGTCTTATACCATCGATTGATATCTTTAGCCATTCATTCCACTACTACACTAATTCCTTCCCTTGGAACTCATGGAATGTGAAGGCAAAGGACCCATAGGGAATATTTTCTAGTTAAAGATGTTCAGTTATTAGACTCATTAATATACTTTTAGAGACCTCACTTTCTTCAGGAGTTCCTGTAGGGCATGGTGGAAGCAGACACGCCCAGCAGCTGGAAAGCCTGCTTCTCCGAACTAGCAAGAATCTTCAGATTCTCTCTTTTCCTGATGCTCCTTTGAGTCCTTTACTCCTCTTGTCAATATTTCACTAAAGATGAAGCAAAAAGGAAAAGGAAATACATTTCAAAACACTACCATTTTGCAATTTGTTGACAGTGGAAAGATTTAATTAAAAAAAGGGTAAGAGTTTGGCTAGAATGGCGTTGACAGTCAAGTGAGGACTTCCTTTAGTGACCCCCAACCCTATGAACAGAGTTAATCAAGAGTTGGCAAGAAACACCATCCCGAAAACTTCGCCTGGCGTCACCCCCTTCACGGAAACTTCTGCACCTCCAGATTTCGCTGACCTTTCCTTGATTTGCAGGGTCTGAACCACACAAGTTAACCCCTGTCTCTTGCTGTTTCCTGTGGACTACACTGTCTTCCTTATCGTCTATATCAATATCCCCATGGAGTCTGGAGGTTTTACACAATAAAAGGTCCTTAATAATCACTCGTTAGACTGACATGCTCATGAAATTTTAGTGGAACCAAACTTTGGCACAAGGCATTTTGGAAAATAATTTGGCATGAGTCTTCTAGCAGAGGACGTGATTGTCTACCAATACTTATTCTCCCCATCTCCACAATGCACTCCCGAGTTTTAATTGGGCACATAGCCAAGTTAGAGACTGCGTTTTGTGGCCTTCTTGCAGCTCAATACATAGACCTTGGCCAAGTCTTGCAATGAGATGTGAGTAGAACAGTGTGTGCCACTTCTGGGTCATCCTCTGCTCATGAAGTGCACAGTGTCCTCTAGCCATTTTCCTTCTGTTGGCTGGGACATGATGACAGCTAAGGGGCCACTGTGGTTCAAAGTTAGAAGTTGGATGTGGACAATGGCAGCCACCCGTCCAACCCTGGCCCTCTTACCTCTGGCCTGTTGTATAAAAAAAGAAGTGAACTTCCTTCTTAAGTCCCTGCACTATTCTGGGTGGGGGCAGGGAGGGAGTCTCACTGTATTTTGGGTTTGACTTTTGGCAATTTAATCAGTACCCTGAAAATTACAAGTTTTAAAATATTATTTGGCTAAGCAACTCCACTTCAGGAAACAGTGATGAGGAAATAACACTAATATCAACTAACAACAACAACAAAAATAACCATAAATTAAACTTTTGTTCAATTGGAGTATGATTTTTGATATGGAAATGGACAACGTCCTAAATGTAGAACACTACCACTTCTAACTTACCTGCATTTCTGTGCCTGAGGACTTCCTCTGCTGGAGCATTCAGGCTGGAAACAATGTGTATGGGGGTGAGGGGGGGCATTAGAGCCTCCCTCCAGTCATCCCTCAAATCAATCATTCAGAACAAACCGTGGGAACACTCTCCCCCACTGCGTTTTAGACCCCACAATGTTGAGATGGTAAACGGCTCGCTTTAACAAGAACTGGATCTAAAACTGCAGCCTCCTGGTTCTTGCTTCCCTCTTTCTGCCACACCGCACTGCGGTATCAGGTGGGAGGTAAATACAGTAAATGCTGGAGGGCTCGTCAGCTGCCCCAGAGAAAAGCTAAGACCCCAACAGGAGCTCGGAGTCAGAGTGGCAGGAACAGGAGACTAATGCCAGAGATACATCCAGAATGGAGAAATTAACTGCCAGTTCGCCTGTAGCCCCATAAAGCTGTTGCTAATCACATTTGATTAACAGGTTCAGACCCCAGCTGTACCATAAGTACTTCATTCTGGGCAAAATTCTTCTAGAAAGATCTGCCAGGGAAATTCAGCCTTGATATCCAGGAGTCCAGCCTCTGAGGACAAAGTCGGAGAGGGACTTTTCCTGGCTGGTTCCTCTGCTTTAACAGCCTTCTGAGAGGCCCCACAAGGGAGCAGGGCTTTCCCCGCTCCCAGCCAGGTCACACTGTGCCTCAGTTGGCCTCTGTCATAGCTGGGCAGCAGACGCACTGCTCACATTCCTCCCCACCTGGTCTTCTCTGCTGAGCTTCCTCTTCTTTACTTACCTGCTCTGTTTCAACGTGCGGTTGGGTGAGGAAACGCGGCAGAGAAAGGGCAGCTTTCCTGTCTTGATTGGTCCCCCAACTGTGTTGGCACCAATGGTAGGCTGGTGACAGGGCAGAGGCTGGCTCTGCAAGGGTGGGAGACAAGTCATACTCACGCCCCAATTTCCCATGGGCAGGTGTCTGTCTCATGTCATGTCTGAGCCCTGCTATATTTATGTTTAGGGGCTTAGAGAACTGTGCTCACCAATCGTATTTCCACCTTGCCTACATAGCCTACTTTAAGAGCATTGAGAAAACCATCTAATCAGGTAAGGGAGACTCACTTAGGAAATTCAACCTTAGTGCTTTCTCTTAAGCAAGAAAAACAATAAAATACAGCAAAGATCTCTCTTATGTTTCCTTAACAAGGAAGTCAGAAGGAGACATTCCTAAAGCCAGTGTATTTAATCGGAAGGTGTCAACTTCAGGGAATTGTACCTTGGGCTGTCTTCACTTCCTTTACAAGTTGCTTCTGGTCTGGAAGAACACAGAGTGGCCCCTGTCACCCAGTTTCATCTTCAGATGCCTTAACATACAAGATCTTAAGAAGTGGCAAAAAATAGAGGTGATGGATGTATGGATAAATAAAATATGGTATAAACCTACAATGGACTATTACACAACCATAAAAAGGAATGAAATTCTGAAACATGCTACAACATGGAAGAAAGTTGCAAATGTTAGACTAAATGAAGGAAGCTGGAGACACAAGGCCGCATATGGTATGGCTCCATTTGGATTACATTTCCAGAATAGTTCAGTCCACAGAGATGGAAAGCAGGTTGGTGGTTGCCAGGAGCTATAGGAGGGAGGAATAGGAGGGACTGCTTCATGGGCGTAGGCTTTCCTTTAGGGGTGACAAAAATGTTTTGGACCTAGACAGAGGTTGACCAACACTGAATGTACTAAATGTCACTGAACCGTACCCTTAAAAATGCTTAATTTTGAGGCCAAGCACAGTGGCTCATGCCTATGAGGATTCTAGCACTTTGGGAGGCCAAAGCAGAAGATCACGTGAGGCCGGAAGTTCGAGAACACCCTGAGCAAGAATGAGACCCTGTACATATACAAGAAATAAAAAAATTAGCCAGGTCCCATTGCACATACTTGTAGTCCCAGCTGCTTGGGAGGCTGAGGCAGGAGGATCACTTGAGCCCAGGAGTTTGAGGTTACAGTGAGCTATGATAAGGCCACTGCATTCTAGCCCAGCACAAGTCTCAAAACAACAACAAAAAAGTGCCTGATTTTGCTTCATGTGACTTTACTTCAATTAAAAAAAATATAGCAGTGCCAAATCAGGCAGCTGATTCTCTCCCCCACAGACAAGCTGGACCTGCCTGGGTGCTTTCAAAATAATTCATGAAAATTTCTAGATTAACAGAGCACACGATCATCGTAGGACTGGTGAGGCTTAGACAAGCTTCTGCCAAGTCCTGACCGGAAACCTCAGACAGGGCGCGAGGATCATCGGTCTGGGCTGTTTCAACTCCTGGCCTAGAACCGAAACTACCCTGAGAACTGATATCGGCAGAGTGTGAGCCGAGGTCGTCTTTGAGTCACTCTTTCCTCGCGGGGTGTTTCTTTCCGAAGCACTCACAGGCCCACAACCAGCCCCAGCCTACTTCCTGCAGGTGCCTCCTGTGACTGCGTCCTGGGAGGGAGTTTGACCTGAGAAGAAGGACTGGAGTGGGGGGGCAGGGAGGGAGTGGGGAGTGGGGCGGACTTGGGCTGAGCCAGGCAATCAGATCTTGCTTGACATTGCTTCTGAGGCTTAGGAACTATGGTCCCCACGAGGGCACCAGCAAATTCCTCCTTTCTGATTGCAACTGGACAAGTCTTAGCCGTCTGCTTGGTCTACCCCTTGGATCCTGCTCTTCCCCCTCCCAGGCTGGCTTTGGCCCAGGCCTGGCTGCCCTGTGGCCCTCCCCACGGGTCCCTGCACAAGGTGGGAGGTGTGTGCTCAGGCCCTGGGCTGAGGGTCACCCCCCTCCTGGCTACCCCGCATCTTCACTCCGGTCGGAACCATTATCTCCGTGGCTCACCCTGTGGGTTTTGCCGGCCCAGGACCCCCAGCCTAACAGCTGGAATCAGGATTTCAGGCTATGGGAAGGACAGATGGACACTGGACTTTTAATCAACTATCTCTCTGGTCTGCCTAGTGGATTTCTCTGCCTCCTGCTGAAGCAAGGAGCTGTGTCCTCTAAAATGGTGTCTTTCTCACTGTGCCCAACACTTAGCAGACCCAGAAAGTTCATTTGCTAAATCATTAAACAAGCGAAATTCAGAAGTTGAGTTCATACAAAGGACTTTAAAATGCACCAATGATTAAAAAAAAAAAAAAAATGAGAGGAGGTTCTGATCTGCCAGGGAGCCCAAGCAGAGAGCTGGCATGCCACGTGACATGTGCAAGGACAGAGATTAGTGTCAAAGGTTTCAGGAGCACAGAGGAGAGAGCAAGTCACTCTGCAGGAGGGGCCAAGCCCTCAGAGGGTGAGGACGATGGAAGATGCTGAAGAAACCGCAGAGCAGATGCAAACTGGGACCTCAAGGACAGGGAGGAGTTGGCCCGAGGAGAGGGCTGGGGGTGTCTCCTTAGAGGTGAACCAGTCATCTTTCGAGGTTAGACTTTCCCTCCACTCAGCCCTTTGGACAGCTGGGGTTTTGCTTGTTTTCCTTCCTGCATTTTTTTACTCTATTTTTTCCTTTGCAATAAAATACTCCTATGGGTATTTTATTTTCTCAACATTTAAACATTGGTTTAAATGTCTCGAGAAAAGTAAAAGGGAAGAAAATACAGTGGGATCATCTTTCTACACATACGTTTAAAAAAATTGAGAGTAACACACAATCCATAAGATACAGGTTAATGACTGTTTTTTTACATCCTGTTCTGGTCTTGACCTAACAGATGAGTCCTTGGACGGGCCCTGCTGGGCTATCCTGTGTGCTCTGCATCATGTGATCTCGGCCTACCTTTGCCCCCGGCCGGCGCTGGGCAACCGCCGTGCGCAGGAATAACCCAGCAACACCTCGTCTCAGCAGCACCGGGCAGCTCTGGCTTTCTGCCCAGGACTTCTCTGTCCAGCATACGGGACACAATGCTTTTCTAAAACATGCACGAGGCCAGAAGCATGAGGAGTTAACACCCCACGAGGCAATCCTTGACGAATGGAGAAAGAGAGGCAGAGTATGCATTAGACAAATATCCCTCTCTTGTGTTTCATAAGCAGACAATCCTGAGGCGTGTGCCACACAGCCTCTCAGAGGGACCCCAGGATCAACTCGTTAACTTAATGATGTTCTCTTGGATTAACTTCTCCTCGTTGCCTGTTACATTCTTCCCAGCCCTTGGCACTTATTCTTTGGAGTCACTTTCTAAAACCAACTACCTGGATGCAAGCCATTCCCCTGAGCTCTCACTTTTTGGAAAAACCCAGGTTAAGACAGCGATCCCAGAAGTGGCCCTCGAAAACACACCCTTTAGAGGGGACGTTGGACTAGGACCAGAGAGCGATAAAGACTCCATTGCTGGTTGCAAGGTGGTGACAAACTGGCAGTGGCAGCATCACGATTACCAACTTGGATGAAGCACAGGTGGCGTGTGAAGCGTTGGTTTATGTAGTAATGAGTACATTACTACTACTACTCATTACACAATGAGTAATGTACTCATTATGTAGTAATGAGCCTTGAATAGTAGGAGCAATGGTGATCTTAAGAAGTATGGAATTAGCCAGCTTTTGTTAACGGCTTTAGACACTTAGAAAAAAAGAAAAAGAGAGGCTCAAGTCACCCAGCTCTCAACTTCAGGACATCCTGTGAAATTAAAAATGGCTCCTTGGCAGTGTTTAAGCCGGGACGTATGAATGTCGCCTACAGCCAGAGTGCAGGCTGTGCTGAAAATCAGGCCCCTGATTTTAATAATAATAGCAGCAGAGCTACAAAGAAGACAGAATGCACAGCCTCAACATTTTTCTATGCCAAAGTCAGAGTCCTGATAGCGAAAGAGCAGGACCCAGAGACCCAGGATGGGGATGTTGGGTGGACAAGCCTGAGAATTTGGATGAACACTCAGTATCCTCTTGATCTTCAGAGTGGCAGGAAACTCTCTCTCCCTGGCTAGAAGAAGGCAGCCTCCCTTCACCTGGAAACAGTGAGAAGACCTCACCTGAGGCAGGCACCTTGTAGGAACAATGTTATTTTCCTCAAGAATGCCTTGCATCCCTTCACTGCCTCTGGAACAAAACCTAGAGTCAGTTGAAGTGAGAAAATACCATCCTGCTATGGGAGGAAATAACATTTATCAACAAAGCATTGCAAGGCCTGCCTGCATGTGCGTGGGAGTGGGTCTTGACAGTTGATTGTAAAGCTGAATAAGGAAGAATTTTACTGACATCAGAACATTTTCCCATGAATCTGGTTTAGCATCCTGGCACAGTCACCTGGAACCAGTCCTAACCCACTGTGAGGATGGCTCCTTATAGTTTGGACACAGTGATAAGACTAAAATGCAATAGGGATGCACCAGACTGTCTTGATGGAAGGCTCAAGGAAATGCAAATGTTTAAAGTGGGTTTATGATGTAAAACCAGGGACCCCACCGCTAGACTGTGTTCTCCCAAAGAGCCTAGAGAGCACACCTTTCTCAAAGGCACTAAGGAAAGCACTGGTGGAGGGGAGGGGACTCTCGAGGGCCCTTGGCACTGTGCCTGTAGCCTAGTGGGCAGATGGCCTTGCTTGCAAAAGGCTCTGAGAGTGTCCTTGGGGCAGGACCAATGGAGAGCACCTCTTGTGATTCTTAGCTGACACCTTTAAAAAGAGAATTTCAAGTGTCACCGAATTTACACACTAAAAACCTATTCTCAGGACCTTCAGCAAGTGAACATGTAGCATGAGTGCTGTCTTTTCCCTGTGCTATAGACTTGGCTGCCTTTGGGAACGAACAGAGGGCTCCCAGATGAAGAAGAAAGTATAATCATCTATTGAGAAAAGAGAAGAAACTTTTGAAGCAAGGCTGTGACGATTTCAAATATGGAACAAACTGGCAACTTCAAAGGGCACTTATATGAAGCCAAGCCAAAATATTAACCACCCCATGTAAATTAGGCAAATTTTGTGGGGCATCTGACAAAGCACACAGTCTTTTGAAAATCTCGTGCACATTTATCTGCCTTTCTTCTGACCCTCCCTCCCTAAAGAAATCTTAGGATCCCATGCACTCTCTCTCCTGCTTCCAAGTATTTCTGAGCTCCTGGGTTCCTGATACTCTGTCACTGGGACAGACTTAGGGCATCCTGATCAGCAGTTCTCAAACACAAATGATATAGAATAAATTACAGAATTTTAAGAAATTTCAAGGTTCTGGATCCAAACTCTGGAGATTCTAAAGGGGTCTCCAAGCAATTTGAATGATCGGATAGGTTTGGGAACTGAGTGAGTGACTAGGAGGAATGAAACAGAGGAAAAGGGGAAGCCCATTCAAGGGTGCATTCTCTAACTGATAACCTCCATGAGTACCTGGTGGTTGATCTCACTGGGGGTTCTCTGAAGATCGGTGTAAAATGCACCTTAGAAAAGTGCAAAAGAAAGAAAGAATATAGAGACATTTATCCACAAGCTTCTGTCATCCCTGGACAAGGGTTGCCCCAGAGGGTGGTAAAACACTCACATTTCCAGGCTTTTTAATACATCAGAAGGACCAAATATCTCCTGTGACAAAGGCAGAGAAGCCCCAGGGCAGAAAGCAAGTGAAATGAGAAAAGGTTGAAGAAAAGTGCTCCCAGAATATGTCTTCATGCGCTGGTTGCCATAGCAATATTGAAATTAAAAACGAGGACCAAAATAATATGAAGTAGGACATGAAAGCTGCCTGATACAATCCACCCCTTACACCACCCAGCTCTGCTCAAATTTTACTCTAAGTCAAAGCTATCACAGAACCTTCAAGGTGGTGGCCAGTTAAAACCCCTATTAAAACCTTAAAACATAAGCTTTTATGGTACAGACCCTAGTCCCCAGTACTGTAGCTGATACTAAGGCCATATCGGATATTTTTCACCTTCTTTCTCCATCACATTTAGATTTCCTTCACTCTCAGCCAGACCTACGGTAGACCCAGACCTTCATGTTCAAAGAATCCCAACCTTCAGTTGCTTTACTCTTCTGGGGCTGTGGTTCCTGCACTTGTCTATTTACAGTTAACAGTGGGCTTTGGAAGCTGCTGGAGACACTCCAGAGAATTCCTTTGGTTGAAGAACCACTCCTTCCTATCCCTATGGTGTGGCAGCATTTCTAGTTCTTCCTGGTAATCATGTCAACCACCCCTACCAATGTGGTCCATCAGCACCAGACACCTAAGCTTCAGATTCATAGCTTCAGATTCAGTGGAACTTTTACTGGGTCCCCCTGCAGGAAGTTCTTCGCCCCTCTCAAAAGAACCAGGACTTCTAATCCAGCAGAGCTTAAGCTGTAAAGGATGAGAAGTATGAATTCTACAAGTAGGTCACTAGGCATGCAGATAAGAAGTGCTAATCCAACTTCCACCTCTTGGTTTCTGGACTTATGTGATCTATTATTGGGGGCAAGAGATAGAAAACAGCAATAACACAACGTTACCACTTGTTCAGTGTCCTCTATATTTTTAAAACAGTTCATGGCTTTAAACGATTTTATGAACAGGGCCATTATAGTCATTAGGCACTATAAATACAGTGCTTCTCAAGAATCTACAAAAATGTTAGAGACCAGGAGACTCATTGTAACGGTTCCACAATACAAAAATAAAATCAAAATAAATGTCTAATTCATTGTCTACAAATATAATAAAGATAATATGAAACCAATTGTTCAATTTAATGTCTATGAAAATGTAACCTCATTTGAAAACAATTAAAAACAACCCCAAGGTTTGATTTTTCTCTCCAAAGGAATTTCTAAATTATACATGAATCATAGCCATGCAATTATAACCAATTACAAATAAATAAGTTACGAGTAACAAAATAAGTTAAAATTTTATAATCAATTTCATAGAAATTCATAAAATTTTGTGTGTATGTATGTTTAATACGAAATGTGGGTTCTTTGTAATATGTACAATTTGCTATGCAGTGAGGATTTCTGGGAGAGGTAGTTTGATCCATAAAATTCTTTAATAAGCCTTGTTTACAAACATTGCCTCGATCTTTATTCCTGTGATGATCTCTTCCGTTCTGATTAATATACATGTTGAATTAATACGAAATATCTTTGAAACCATCTTACTCTTCAACATAAAGTCAGAACATACATGTTAATGTTATTAGAATTTAAGTTTTTGACATAAGAAATAAGATCTAGTGTTTGATAGCACAATAGGGCAACTGTAGTTTATAGTAATTTATCATATATTTCAAAATAACCAAAAGAGTGGAATTGGAATGTTCCTAACAAAAAGGGTTGATAAATGCTTGAGGTGATGGATATCCCTATTACCTGATTTGATCATTTACACATTGTGTGTTTATATTAAAATATCACGTGTACCCCATAAATAAGTACAGCTATTATGTATCTATAATAATTTAAGATAAAAAAAATTGAGATTTTTAAAAAGAATTTAAGTTTTTAGTATTCTTATGTAAAATAGTTAACTAATACATTTCAATTAATCCTTCTTCGGAAATGCACTCTGGTAGCCATTAAACGAAAGTTCTACTAATGGCAAAACTGACCCAGAAAGTTGAAACACTAGATAATACTGATTAGAAATTCAGGTCCCTGGACTTGAGTTCAGCTTCTGAACTGTTTAATCCAAGAGGAACAATTGGTCTTGCCTTATATTATCATAAATTATCATCTTTTTCAGATCCCTTCCTAGTTCTCTCAGGAGTAATAGCCAGCTGGGGGAATATTCATTTATAAAAGTATTATGAAAATTTAACAGTTTAAACATTAACAGGCCGACCTGGTAAACTTGTCAGAGATGAAGGATGCTTTGGGGGCATTAGCTTGTAAAAGGCGCATGACAAAGATGCTGCCCCGGAAATCTGTCTACTAAAGCACGTGGCACGATAGTGGCGTTTTCTCTGGGATAACTTTGCTACCACTCCTAATGGAAGGAAAGATCCACACTCTATTTTGTTTAACTGTGGAAATCACAATGCAGACTCATCAGTTGGACCAGCAGCTTCCTCACCCCGCCTCTTCCTCCCTCCTAACTGAGAACAGACTCCAACCTGCACAGCAAAGCTTCCCCTTTTCTTTCATTCTGTGGGATTTCACAACAGAGTCTCACTGGCAATGCTGAGGTGCTGTAGTCATTTTTACAAACAGACATCAAAAAAGACGCCCGCAGATGACACAGCACATCTCGGTGTGCAGACTGCGGAGAGGATGATGGTATTGTTTCAATACCCTCTTGATTGCATTTACGCCAATGTGTTTCCTGTCTCTGAATCTTGTATGCAAAATCTGACCTTAAATTGGGCTAGCCAGTACCAGCTCAGAGCTTTGCGGTTTTTCTTGAGTAATATGCACCATTTTTGAAAGTTGGGAAGAAAGACAAGAAGATTTATCTATCTGAGGTTTATGGGAACTGTAAACACTTGTCTGTTGAGGTCTTCTATAGGGACTAACAGTCTGACACCTGGTAGCCTTGTTATTTAACCTTTCTTAAACACCAAGCAAGACGTGTTGCTTCCCTGTTACCCATTCCTATCATCAAGAGATGTTCCAGCTTAGCGCTTGCACTCCTCGCCTTCATTGTCTGTCTTCACCTCTGCCCCCACCTCCCAGGGAATCGTTTATGAAGCCATCTGGCTAGTCTCTGAAAGTCACCGTGCTGGCGACCCTGATGCTAGCTACCAGCAGCTCACTCTGCAGACAAAAGAAAAGCAACCGCTTTTTTTTTTTTTTTGTTAATTTAGTGAAACTACAAAGGTTCAGTAAGTTATGTGCAAAGCTGGGACTTGATGAGAAATGAAGGCAAGTAAAGATTTATTTTTTCCAAACTTCTCCACCACCCAGTTTTTAAAACTATAATCTGCCCTCCTTTATTTCAGTACTAATTGCGGAAATCATTCAGAAAAGTGGCCGAACCCAGGGGCAATGCCCAGTGAGCATGGCATCTCTTTGTGTGTGTTTTAAGAACCAATAGAGCCCATGGTGGATTTCCACTCACATATAATTCTGCTGAGTTGCAGAAAACAAAGCTGTGCACAAATTTAGCGATAATATCTCATAAATCCCGGCAAGGCTTGCAAATAAAAAAAAGTGTGTGTCACATACAAACATGTTGTCAGTGTTTTCATTTCAGAAAGGGCCACTCAGGAGCGGGGACAAAGACCTGAGGACCTCCTGGGTCCAGATTCCGACCTTCTGGGCTGCTGCTTTCAGCACCCTCTTGATGAAACCCAGCCGCCCACACACAGTCAGAACAGATTTGATGAAGATTTACCAAGTGCCTTGGGGAACCTCTGTGCCCTGCTAACAGTTGTCTGAAAAAGTGTGCCTGAGGTTTTTCATAGCATGCCAGGAGTGCTGCAGTGGGAACGTCTTGGGGAATGCACAGCTGTCCTCAGGCGGCAGGGCCTGGGGATTTCCAGAGCTGATCAATGAATCAGCGATGCTCCTGGCGACATTCCCCTGAGTTAGTCCGGCCCCCTGGGTTCTCCTTCTGTCAGGTCAGCAGAGCCCCAGGGCAGCGTCCTTGCAGATCTTAGTCCTGGCACTCACTGAGTCTTTGTTCCCTGCAAATCAGTTGAAACAGGAGGGGAAGAAGAACAGAGAAAGCAACTCTTCATGGGAAGTTCTACCTTTTAGCTGGCTCTGACCCTGAACTTCAAGGGCCTCATCTTTAAAACACGGGTAGCAATCCCTACCTCACTGACTGTGAGAAGTAGAAGTATGTAGAAGGACTTTAAAAATGTAAAAAGCACAAAGCACATGGAAGAGGTCATCACAAGGCTCAGTTCTGACACCAGCTAGCTGTGTGATCTAAGTGACTATGAATATAAGTACTAAAGACCCTTCTGAAAATTCTATGATCCTGTGAAAAACAGAACAAAAATTTAAAATCATCAAGTACTTTCTGTCTGGCTAAAATGATGCTCAACTCAACTGTTTTCTCTGTACCTGATCACCTGGAGTTAGTTCTAGTTCCAGTTCAAGTTGTGCTCCCACCCCACCTTTCTTCCGCTTTTCCCACTCTAGTAGACTCAGATCTACATGAGAATTTTTCCCTGAAAGCATCCTGGCTTTGGAGAGGAAATGTGACTCTTTGGCAGAGGTCCAGGCAGCTCTGCTCCTCTCTTGAGTTTTAATTCCATGAACAAGTGAGTACTGAGCAGCCCATGATGTGAACTCTGCTGGGAATTTAAGAGACAAGGCACATATGACTGGGGGCAGCTGGAATCCGCTTCCTCATTGGCTGAGACAGACACATGCAGCCTCTCTTTTAGAGCATTTCTGTTACAGTTAACCATCCCAATTATAACCATGCCCCAGATACAGTCACCTCGACTCCAGACAGCTGATGTAACTAGCTCTGTGGGGAAGAGTTTCCAGTTGGGTGTTAAGTAAATTAGAATGAACTAGACACTGATGTTTACTCAGTTGACCCCAAAAGTAGGGGTGAGGGTGGGGGTGTTTAGATAGAGAAGGGGAATTGGGACAAAGGCCTTGCCACTCCCAAGTTTGGCACAACCTGTCACTCCTAGCCAGGCTGACCTTGCACCCCTGAACATACCAGGCATGCCCATGCCCTGCCTTTGCTGTGACTCCCTTCCAGAACCGACTTCTGCTGTCTTTCCAGCCATGCAGTTGGCATGCAACAAAGACTTCCCGGACACACTTTGTGGTTCAGCACTGTGCTAGGTGTTGTGGGCCTAGAAAGGTAAACATGATATGATCAATGTCCCCAAAGAGCTTAGTCTCCACTAAAGCAGATGGGTCAGAAGCCCAAGGAATTCCAGTAGTAAATGTCTTGTGGTCATACTAGCATGTATGCCTGATGGGGTGGCTAAGAGAGTGTGAAGAAAGGAGCGGTCCCTTATAGCTGAGGAACTGGGGGAAGCTTCCCAGAGAACATGGCAATGGCGCCCTGGTGGAGGGTTTCAAGAGACTGAGATTGGCATGAGATGATGGGGAGGTGGAGACTGGCTTGACTGGGCCTGCAGGCCTGGAAGGTGTGGCAGAGGATCTGAAGGGAAGGTGATAAGGAAGGAAACCAACATTCAGGGCACGAATTCTGGGCACCTATAATGTGCAAGTACATGTTTTCATATAATCTTTACCCTCACCCTCAATAGATATTATCATTCCTATTTTGTGGGAGGAAAAACAGAGCTTCAAGGAGGTTAAGCAACATGCTTTAGGTCCCAAAGGCTAGTGTGTAGCATGTCCAGGACTTTTACCAAGTCTGCACAGGTCCAAGCCCGTCCACTTTCTCTGCACTAAGCTGCCCTCCTGGATCTGAGGCTCAAAAAAAGCAAATTACAGCTATATCCTAGAAAGCCAAAGAGCTTGGATTTTTCCTTCCTCTTTGCCTACCTAAAGCCTTCCAGGAGTGGTTCAAACTCTACTCTTCTCATTAAGCCTTTCCTGAATGTTCCAGGCCTTCTGATATTCCCTGATACAGGATCCCACTGCCCTACAAAATCCTTTATTGGCCCCTGTGAATCCGTCATGAATCCCCAATAAATATGCAAGTTCTTCAAAGAGGGGAGCTGATCATGTCCTTCTTCCTCATCCCTGAATCAGTAATAATGGAACCAATTATGTCTTTTTGGAGAGGATGCCGATAGAGACCAGTAATAGTGGCCTTTTCCCCTGCCCAGTCCAATTACACTAATGTTAGAGAGGGTGGGTAATCTCTGAGTCCCCAAGACCTATCCACAGACATTTGCCTTCTCTGAAGCTTCTCTCTGCAAGGACATCACAAGGAAGCCCCCCTCTGCTGAGAGCAGCTGACTCAGCCAGCCACTGGGACACAACTAGCCACACCCAGTCTTGCACCTTGGAAATGGATTATGGAATTTTCACTGAACAGACAGAGAGAGCTGTGCCTCCCTCCCTCCCTCCCTCATTGTGTAAGGAGAAGCTCCCAGCCTGGGAGGAGACACTGCCACAGGCAGCTCCAGCTCCCACGTGGGAAGGCCTGCAGATGGTGCCAAGTCACAGCCTGGGAATTCATTCTGGTATCCCTGAATTTAGTGCCTCCACGAATGTGTAACGGGAGGAAGCAAGCTTACATGCCCACCGGTGTGGATTTGATGGCTCTGACCATTTCCAGACCATTTAACACTTCCACTCTTGGAATGGTTGATTTTCCAGGTCACAAATTTCATGGGCATACTCACTACTTACAGGATAACTATTGATTATTTAATTGCAAGGTAAGTACCATCAAAAATATGGGGAAAATCACACGGTAAACAATTATAGCCCAAATGCCTGGTTATTTTTGAGTCTGCCTGGCTACCAGTCATTTATTTCCTAAGTTAAATTTAGTCTTAGAAAACCCCCAACTGGTGTGCATAGGAGTTTTAATTCATAACAAGTCAACAGTATATTGAATATATTCTTATCTTATTCTCCCTGGACTCTCCCACGACCACTTTCGCTCCATGGTGTAGTCCCAAGGTACTGCATGGAGGAAGGCCAGCCCCGGGGCACACACACACCTGGAGAAGAATCCCAGTCCCATCGTTTGGAAGTGGTGACGCCTTGGCCAAGATGCTCAAACTCTCCAAGCCTCAGTGTGTCATCTCTCAGGTGGTGTGAAAATACTTACTTCATGGGGACATTGTTAGCAATGAGATAATTTATGTAACATCCCTGGTGCCCAGTAATAACAACTATAAGTTACCTGCATGGTGCTTAATCCATGCCAGCTCCTGTTTTGAGCACTCTGTGATGTATATTAACTTAATCTTCACAACAACCCCCACGAAGGAGCAACTATTCTCATCCCCATTTTGTGGGTAGGAAACTGAGGCACAGAGAAGTTGAGTAACTTGCCCAAGGTCAACACCTAGCAAGTGGTAGAGCTGGGATTCAAACCCGGGAAGACAGGCTACAGAATCCATGCCCTTAACCTCTGCACTAGACCAGCCCAGAGAGAGTGGGCACGAGTTATTTATACTTGGAAGGTACCGTGTGATGATGGGGACTCACAGGGAGCATCAGGGGGGGAGGCGTCAGGTTCAGAGGTTGTGGCAGGCAGTCTGTGAGATGGTCCCCAAGGATCCCCACCTCTAGGTATTTATGCTCTCGTGGAATCTCCTCCCCTTGAGTGTGGGCTGGACCTTGTGGCTCAAGTCTAACAACTGAAATACAGCAAAAATGATGTCACTAGTGGCAAGAAGATTGTGGTTTCCATCTCGGGCTGCCTTCCTCGAGCTCACGTGGCCCCTCTGAGGAGAGCCAGAGCCACGTTGCGAGCTGCCCCATGGAGAGGCCCACATGGCAACTACTGGAGTCTCTGGGGAACAGCCGGCAAGAGCCTGAGATTCGAGGACAGTCACTCCAGCAAGCCTGGAGCCCGCAGTTTCTAAGCCCAGTAAGCTGAGCACTTTCAGATACTTTACCAGCAAAATAACCAATGATAACTTGAACAAAGAAAAAGAGAAAAGGAAAGATGGGTTTGCCTGTTTGCTGGTTTTCTTTTCTTATTATATAAGGACCACTCATGTCCCTGGCAGCGTGGGGTGGCAAGGGGAACTCTGTCAGCATCAGAAGGAATGAAACCCGGGTCCCAGTCCCGTCTCAACCTCCCTTCCCTCCCTCACTCCGCACTCAACAGCTGCAGAAAGTTGGGGAAGCCCGTGACCCTGGGGTCTCATTTTTCCCATCTGTAAAAGGGGGTGATACTTAGCCTGCCTGAGCAAGCAAGACTAGGCCAGACCTCCTCCAATCATTTTTCCTGTCCTGAAATGTACGATTGCCTGTGAGACCCCATTCAGACTGAGTTTTGGCAGCTCTATTATTGTCGTTTTCAAACTTTTTGGTTTCAGGACCTCTTTACTCGTCTATGAATTTTGAGGATCTAAGCTTTGGTTTATAGCAGACTTTATATATATATAAATATATCGGTATTTACTGTATATGAAATTAAAACACAGAAATTTTAAAAATACATCCAAATTAGTCCATTTAAAAATAATAAGCTTATTACTTGTTAATATAAAAATATAATTTTATGGAAAGCAGCTACATTTTCAACAAAAGTAAGGAGAGGGGCATTGTTTTACTTTTTTTGCAAGTCTCTTTAACGTCCAGCTCAATAGAAGACAGCTAGTTTCTCATATCTGCTTCTGCGTCTATCCCGGTATCACATGCCACGTAGCCTCTGGAAACTCCTCAGTGTGCTGGCGACAGAATGAGAGTAAAAGAGCAAATGATGTCTTAGTATTATTATGAAAATAGTTTTGACCTTACAGACCCTCCTCCCCACCCCCAAAAGGATTTCTGGAACCCCCCCAGGGGTTTCCAGACGATACTTTGAAAACTGCTGCTCTAGTCATTCTTATTGGAAATGTTAGGATTTCTTCTCAAAACTTCTGCCTACCCAACATTTACAAAAAAAAATAAATCAATACAAGCACATACACACACAATGGCAATCTCCACACTATTTTCCTACAGCCCCTCTCTGGGAAACTGCAAATCAAAACGTTAACCCTGAGCAGACCCTCTGCAGAGACACCACTCGTCAAAGGAGGGTGGCAGCTCATCCTTCCAAATGGTGGCTTCCTGCTTATCTACCCTGAACCCAATGAAAGTGACAAATGGTTTCTTGAGGGTCTGCATTGAGGCACTTCAAATGTTGCTTGTCTTTGAAGCTTTGGCTTCAAAAACAAATGCCTGGAGGAAATCGGCAATGAGGAGGCCTGCTTCAAAAGCAACAGCTCGCGACCCCCTGAGCCTACAAAACAACGGGGACCCTCCAAAGCCCTTGCGGCAGCCAGTCAGGAAACAGCCCGGACCAGGGTAGCGGGCAACAGCAGACCAGCTGGAGCTTTTCTAAGAAGATATTTAACAAAAAGCTAAGTGGAAAAAGAAATCCCTGGATCTGGCCACACTGTGTAGGTGGGCTATGGGTTGGGAAGACTCCCAGCTAATGAGTTTTAGTTCTGGTTCCGCCACCAGCTTGGTGTTATCAGAAGCAAGTGATTTGTTCTGAAAATGAAAAGGGCACGAGATGAGCACGAAATTTCCTTCCTGCCTTTTTGTGCTGTATTTCTCATCATGAATGCAGACAGATCTACGAGTATATTTCTGAACCAAAGATGGGGTACATCTGTTATCCCATTTATGTCTGAAATACCTAATTCTTTCATTTATTCAACAATTATCAAGACCACAGTTTTTTGCAGGTACTGTTCTAACACTGAGGATAAAGCAGTAAACAAAACATTGAAAAATTCTTGCCCTTGTGGAATTTATATTCTAGTGGGAGGGATAGATAAATAAACATATGTCATGTGTCCATGGTAATAAGCATTATAGAGAAACATAAAGCAGGGTTGAGAGTCATTTGCACTTTTAAATAGGCTGGTCAGGGTGGGCAAACCCATAAGCCCGGGAATTTGAAATGTTATATAACTTTGCTGGAATTTGACCATCATAAAGCTAATCAGCATTCATTCTTTCAGGTAGTCAGTTAGTCAGTCAGCAAACATTTCACTTGAACGCTGAAGATGTTACAGCTTTGGGGGCTTATAGAGGCGGCCCGCTTGGGTTTTACTGAAGGGACAGCACAGGGAAACGGTAAACCGTGGGGAGTCTGAGCCTGGTGGCCTGAGCCTCCCACCGAACCTTGCTGCTCTCCTGTTTCCCCATTCTCAAAGTGAGAATAATAAACGTCCTTACTTGAAGAGTTGTTGTAAGATATGAGCTTTACTCATTCTGGACACGAGGCATCAAGCCGCTCTCCAATGGTAGCTGTCAAAGCAGAAATGAGAAGAAAAGACCAGGAAGAAACAGTTGGTGGGCACCTAGAGACTCCCTCTGGGGAAGCCCCCAGAAATAAATGGGGGCCAGCGAAACTGGAGGCTCATTTTGCTCTCATTTGGCTGGTTGGTTCTCGGTAGATTCTGCTAGGCTCCTGGAGCAGAGAGGAGAACAGCTGCCACCAGAACCTCAATCACCCGATAGAGCTGGCTGCAAAGGAAGCCATTCCAGACAGGAGAGACTGATTTTACTAGAGGAGGAAGTGCTTTTGTATGAGATGAATGAATGACCCACACGCTTCTGGCTTAACTGGAGTTCAGTCTGTGCCATCCACGCTGTCTTAGCGCAGGCCAACCCCACCTGGGACAACAACAGCATCCCCACTTCTGCCCCTAGAATGTTGCCACCAAATTATTTTAGCCTGTCCTCCCTCGTTTGCATAAGAATCCTGCTCCATCTGTTAGAAGGAGCAATATCTGTTCATGCTAATCTGATTGCTCCTATCGCTTGTATTAAAAAACATGGAGGTCACCGCAAGCTTTGCTCTGACCTTTGATTTTTCAATATCGCATCTGGGGTAAGCACTTCCTTTTAATCTCTATGGACAATAGGCAAAATTTCACTGAGGCGACTGCCAACAGAGGCAGAGATCATAGAGCATGTGTCCATGACCCCAGGTTAGATGATTATAATAATGCTTTTTAGGCCTTTCTAATAAAGAATATGCTGAACAGGCTCCAACGCGCGTGTGCGAAAGTCTAATTGCTGTTAACATGTCACTCCCGTCAGGGAGAAGCAACAATCTACTGACGGCTTGTCAAATCCAGAATTGATTTTGAAATTGGTTTAATGAGGTGGCGAATAAGTTTGCAGGGACCCGGCCATCTGAGAGGTCTCTGTGGCATCAGCCAAGATCACCTGCAGTTGCTTTGTTGACTGCTCATAAATGCGGACAAGGCACACAGAGGGTTGCTCTTTGGTTGCTGAGGATTTGCAAGTTCCAGGCTGGGATTTCGGACCCTGTTCCCACCTCTGAAGTCCCTTGCATTTCAGATTTAGATTTGTTTACGGGTGTGTGCATTTCCCTTCCAGCTGCCTTTCACCCAGTAAATACCTCCCACTGAAAGGGCTGGGCTGGTTTTTCTCGAAAGCACAAAGGAAGAAATACAAGTTCTATCTCATTCCTCCTCCAATATGTGTGCAAGGCGCTCTGACAGCAACGTGCCTCCCAGTTTTGAGCTTTGCCCTGCCAATCAGGGTTGATTAGTGGATAGAGGGAGGCCTGGATACACAATAATGTTTTTCCATCTGCATCACCGTCCACAGTGAGGGAGTTGAACAACTGTCACTCAGCTTCCCAGATTTCTGCAGCCGCTGTTTGTTTCCCCCGAAAGAGGAGAAAAGTTGATGAAGGTTTTCCAAACTGTCAAAGGCCGGACCCCACAGCCATTGTCAATATCCAGCCAGCTGAAACCTAGCATTGGGGACATGGCCGTGTCTGTTACAATATCCCACTCTAATGGCAGGTCTCACCAGGTATTTCCGCCCCGCAAGGCAAACTGGGAAAATACCTAAGGAACCTTCCAAAAGCGACCACATCTAAAGAAACAAGCGCCACCTAATTCCCTCTCGAGACGTGCTTTTGGATTCGTGATGAGGAAAAGGTGTTTCCCTGGCCAAGATAACTGAATAAGCTTTCCTGCTTCCTTGTCTTCCCTGTAAACAACACCAGCACTTTGACAATGAAGACGAATGTATGCCCAGCTTCCAGTAAAAACGAAAAAACTGCCAGTAACACTTCACAATTGTCGATTTTATTACCTGCTTCCCCCTGCCTGGAACATTATTTCATTCAGAGCCAAGGCAGGGAGCCAGATTGCCTTATTTCCAAAGGATATGAGCGTATTTTGGAAAAGCATCTGTGTGCAATATATTCCACAGGGCACCGGCTCATTGATGTGGCCCCAGTGCTTATGAGCAGGTGACCAGCATTTCTAGCCTGTACGGATGCCGTCAAGAAATTGGATGCCACGGAGTCCATGCATCAATGTTACAATGATGTATTTTTCGTGAAATCTGTAAATAAGGTCAGCAGGATCGGGATATTCTGGATGACAGCATCGTTAATGGTTTTTGAGGAATGGCTTGTTTCCCGGTAAAAAGTCAATTTACTTTTTTTTTTCTATTTTTGACTCTTGCTCATTAAAAAGTCTGGTCTGGCTACTTTGCCCCCTCAGCATATTGAGAGAAAGGAGTAGTTACTTTTCTATAAACCAATGAGAAGAAATGCAAGTTGTTAGCATGAAGAGATAGATAATTGGCACCTTTGGAGCTTCTGATATTTTGTCTTTTCTTATCACCTGAAACATGATCTCAAGCCGAAGGAACAGGTGACTTGGCCTTCAAAGAAGAGAGCGACAAAAAAGGAAAAAGAAAATGCTCAGTGTCGTGAATGCTAAGATTTAAAGTTCAGTGATGTCGGTTTTACAACGACAGTGAGATTGGAAAGCAATCTCAGCTTCTCCCAAGACCTCCAAATGTCCTGCACATCAAGCGCCCGTCATGCTCTATTACTGGGAGAAGTGTCTGATTGGCTCTTATGTGCCACAGTCCCAGCCTCTCAGGGCTGCACTAAAGTACCCCGCGTGACTCACAGGTCCTCTCCCCCCACTGAAGACTGAAAGCAAAGCTGGGTCACCAGGAGGGAGAGATTCCAGACACAAAGGGGATGGAAGGGAGCCACAGCTGGGTGTGAAGCTGAAATCTTCCCGGGCAGAACTGAGAAGGCTGGAGAATGTTCACTGAATCTGCTTCTTAGGGCTTGGGTGTCTTATTGCATCTTTCTGGCCTTCATCTCCAGAGCTGTGAAACAGCAGTCATGGTACTTCTGCAGAAGGCGAATTTGAAGAATGGAAATATTACAGCTGGAAAGGGCTTAACTAAGAGCCAGGCTTGTGGAAGCAGTAAATACTGAGCTCATGCCAGAGACCTAGAGCCCAGTCTTCTCACTGTTGTGCATATATATGTATATGTGTGCATATGTTTTATATATATATATGTTATATATATGTATAGAGTGATAAATATGAGTTTTAAAGATAACCGTGACTTGTAAGCAACTAAAAGGAAGGTAAAATATACTTCTACCTTAAATACATTATTTCATATTATCTTTATCATTAATAAAACAGTGTAGACAGTCTGTTCCAGATCAATGAGCATCCCCTCAGGCCTAAACACACAAGACGGAAAATGAATCCTGAGTGACAGAGCCCAGAATTTCACTTGCTCCTGCCACCTGCTCTTGGGGTCTACTGTGCTGTGGTGGGTAATTACCAACCCCATTGCTGCCTCTTCACCTCCTCTCTCCCACTGTCTAATTGATGGCCCTGACACCAGTGCCAGGTCAGCCCTCTAAAAACACCTTGGGCACAAACTACTCATCCACCCAGCAGATGCTGCTCACTCAGAAGCCGGTCAGTGACCAGAGCTGCTCAATGACGGCTTGTGTTTGCTCAGACTTGAGAAAAGATAATGGAGTAAAGAACAAGATTACAGATCTACTCTAGGTGCAAGGAAAGTTATCTCCAGTCCTAGACTTTGGTCTTGGCAGCAACATCCACACCATGCCTTCATGTATCTGTGGGCCTTCTTCCAAGTGAAGGATGCCTGGCTTCACTTTCTCACCTTTCTTTTAACTTTTACTTGCTTTCCTCTAAAATCACACACAGGCAGTGAAATTGTTGCCTTGGCAAATGCTGAAATAGATAAGAAGTCCACGTGGCAATGGACTGTCCACACCTGTCAAAGGCTGCAAAGAGAGCACTAGGACTGACACAGCAAATGTAAATCACCAGCCTAAATGTGGGACTCTACATCTAGGTGCCTTAACACTGGCCTCTCCAATGCCAGAACCAACCTTGCACCCCGGGAAGTTGGGAGGAAATGTTTTTTCTTGCTCATCTCTGAGCTGCTAGGGAATAAAGCTCCTGGCTTAATCTTAGAAGCATGTCCCTTCTTTCTTCCCAAGCACCAAACCCCAACTCCCCTGGGAGACACAGATTCTCCATGAATTACCTGGCTTCCATTCCAGAACCTTCTCTATTTCAGCCCATTATTGCAGCTTAGCTAAGACAGCAAAAGAGGCTTCATCTTAAAAATGAGAGAGCATCACACCAAAAGTTCAGGCTACAAAAGCTAAATCAGATAAGTGGGACTACATTAAACTAAAAAGCTTCTGCTATTTAGCAAAAGGAAACAATCAACAAAATGAAACAGCAGCCTATAATTAGGAAAAAATATTTTTAAACCATATATCTGATAAGAGGTTAATATCTAAAATTTATAAAGAACTCATACAACTCAATAGTAAAAAAACAAATAACCTGTTTTAAAAATGGGCAAAGAACTTGAATAGACATTTCTCCAAAGAAGAAATAAAAATAGCCAACAGGTATATTAAAAGATGCTCAACATCCTTAGTCATCAGAAAAATGCAAATCAAAACCACTGTGAGATAACACCTCACACCCATTAGGATGCTGTTATCAAAATGTCAAGTGATAGCAAATGTCAGCAAGGGTGTGGAGAAAAGGGAACCTTAGTACACTGTTGGTGGGAATGCAGATTGGTGCGGCCAACATGGAAAATGATGCTGACGTTCCTAAAGAAATTAAAAATAGAACTACCATATAATCCTGCAATCCCCCTTTTGGGTATACATGCAAAGAAAATGAAATCACCACCTCTTAAAGATATCTGCTGTCTCATGTTCATTGCAGCATTATTCACAATATCTGGAAACAGTTGTAGTGTCCAACAACAGATGAATGGATAACGAAGCCATGGTATGTACACAATCAAATACTATTCAGCCTTAAAGAAGATCCTGCCATTCACCACAACCTGGATGAATCTAGAGGACATTATGCTAAGTAAAATACACCAGACACAGAAAGAAAAATGGTGCATGATCTCACATGTACATGGAAACTTAAAAAAGAAATTAAATTATAGAAATAGAGAATAAAACAGTGGGAGAGAGGAGGAAATAGAAAGATGAAAAGGTTGGAGGATACAAAGAAGCAGATATGCAGCATGAACAAGGTCTAGAGATCTAATGAATAGCATGAGGACGATAGTTAATAAAACTGTACTGTAGGCCGGGTGCGGTGGCTCACGCCTGTAATCCTAGCTCTCTGGGAGGCCGAGGTGGGTGGATCATTTGAGCTCAGGAGTTCAAGACCAGCCTGAGCAAGAGCGAGACCCCCTCTACTATAAATAGAAAGAAATTAATTGGCCACATAATATATATAGAAAAAATTAGCCGGGCATGGTGGCACATGCCTGTAGTCCCAGCTACTTGGGAGGCTGAGGCAGCAGGATTGCTTGAGCCCAGGAGTTTGAGGTTGCTGTGAGCTAGGCTGACACCACGGCACTCACTCTAGCCTGGGCAATAAAGTGAGACTCTGTCTCAAAAAAAAAAAAAAAACCAAAAAAAAAAACTGTACTGTACTGTACTTGGGATTCCTGCTAAATGAGTAGATTTTAACTCTTCTTACCAAAAAACAAACCAAAAATATGGCTAACTATTTAACATGAATATCTGTTCATTTGCTTCACTATAGTAACCATTTCACTATCTATCTATCTATATATATACCTTATAACATCTCATTGTATAACTTAAATATATATATGTACAATACAATTTATTTTTTTAAATGAGACAGCAGGTTCCACTCAGAGCTGCTGGTCATCGAATACACCTCTGTAACTGCTCACACTAACCCCTTACTCTACCTATAAACCTAAAGCTCAAGAAATAAAACTGGACTGCAGGTGCTATATGCTAAGAGACCACTCAAAATGAGCGTTTCAAAGGCAAATTGAGTAGGCTAGATGTTTTGCATAGCTAACCTATTTGTTTCTATCATCTGCTGTAAATTAGGGGTCAGCAAACTATGGTCTACATGCTGAATCTGGCCCGTGACCTGTTTTTGCAAATAAAGTTTTATTGGAACACAGCCATGCCCATTTGTTTATGTGTGGCTATGGCTGTGTTGACACTACAAATGCAGAGTTGAGTAGTTACAACAGAGACCATACGACATGCAACGCCTAAAATATTCACTATCTGGTCCTTTACATAAAACATTTACTGAACCCTGCTCTTTGGTTGTCCTCACATCTCCCAATTATTGTTAGTGGTAACATTCATCATTTTGCCTGCTACTGACTATTTTGCATATGATGGAAAAGCTCACATAATCCTACCAAAACCAAAAAAGGTATAGGAAACTCACAGACACTAGACAATTACACACAAGTAAACTAGTCCAGCCATTTTTTTTTTTTTTGATGACAAGTCAGGAGTTGTACAGAGCAAAAAAAGATAAAAGAACTCAGCTCTGTGGAATATAAATGAAAAACTTTTATTGAAGATCGTTGCACATTAGGCTCCATTATCCAAAGTGCACAGATATGAAAATGAAAGAAATCTCTTTAGGGATTTGCTCTGGAGAACCCAGTTTTGTTTCACTTGATCAAATACCAACTATTAAGTGATTCTTCACAAAGAAACCTTTTTATAAGGAGTACGTTTAACAATGAGAACAAAGAAATTAGTATTTGTTTTTCCATTGAATATATAATGCCAAATCTAGCATACTTCCTGACTCTGCCTCTTGCCTATGGGCCATTTAGAAGTTACTGTTAAAACCTTCTCACTAATTAAAACGATGGTTCTCAAATGGTGGTCATGTTCACCAGGGATTCAGAGTGGGAGGGGGACCCACATCTTAGGGATGTGGTGAGCATTTGGAGGAGAAGGGCATACCTCTAACACTTCTTAGGGAGAGGCAAAGATATACAATGTAACCAAAATGTCAAAAAAAACAAACATACAAAAAAAAAAAAACACCTTTTATCAGGTGGTGGGCAGGTGGGAGGAGGGAGGAGAAGGGTGTATACTTACATAATGTGTGCAGTTCGCACCACCTGGGGATTGAACACGCTTGAATCTCTGGCACGTCGGGGGGAGGGAGGGGTGGCAGGGGCAATATATGTAACCCTAACAATATTTGTACCCCCATAATATGATGAAATAAAAGGGGAATAAAAAACAAAAAACCTTCTCACTGAATCTGATAAGAAGAGAGGAAGGTCCCTGCCGAGCTCTACCCGGTATGTTTTCTAGGAGGTGCATAACTGGACATTATGGCAAACTTATGTGTCTCAAGCTTCCCCAAACCCCGGCCCTTTAGACAAAATTTGACCCAGGTTTTTTGGCTTGACCAAGGAGGTGACAATTACCAGGTATTTGGGATGGAGCTGGGAAGGCTCGCTCCGGGGATGACTCAGATTTTCCAGTTGTTGGATCATAAACCAAAGAGTCTAGTGTCTGATACTGTGAGGCCAACTTGTTTGTCTGCACCACAGTTCACATGGCTGCATAGATGCCCCAGTCATCTGAGCCAAGCCCTTTGGGCAGTGGCAGATAGCCTTCAGCCTCCCTATACTAACTCCAGGCAAGGGTGGGGCAGGCACAGTCAAACAGGTGGCACTTCCGTATCCATACTCACACACACGCGCACACAGAGAGCCTATGTCTTGCGATTAAAGTATGTGTCACATCTGGAATTCACAGGCAGAAGGAATCTCTCAAGGACAAAACAGATGAGTGCTACAAATGGCACCCCCTCTGCATTTAAAGCTCATCCCCCCTTACAGGGTGTTCTACCCTTGTCTTATTCATCTACACATCTCCAGCATCCAACATAATACGCGTCAAGTAGGTGCTCTACAAACGTTGTTTCATGTGTCCATTCGCATGTGATCAATAAAGGTTTATTGAACATCCACTATGTGAGGAGTGCTTTGCTACCTACAATAAAATAAAGTGATGAATTAGACACCATCTGTGTCTTCCACATGTCCCAAATCTAGAAGAAGGAGAGCAAACAGATCATTATAATACAAGGGTGGATATGTTTTAATCCAGACTTCCAGGGTTGGGCACCTACCTACACCTGTCCTGGGGTCAGTGAGTGTGGAAGTAGTTAGAGGCCAGGGCTGAGAACACTTTCTCTTTCTGGAAATGTAGATACATGTCGTTACACCAAGACTGGTGACCTTTATAGTGAGGAGAGGAGTTTACTTTTGAGTACTAAATCCGCATTTATCAGCAATCGTTGTTCACTGTCATGTGAGTTTGCTCCTCACAAGCAGAGAAACTTAACAAAAGGCTGTTGAGCTTCCCATCAATGTTGAAAGACATAGCCAAGATTCCTTGCATCCTGCCTTGCTTTAGTCATGTGGCAGTTAAAAACAACAACAATAGAAAAAAACCAATTAGTCAGTAAGGTAAAAATCAGAGGATCGTAGAATGTTAGAGTCTGTAAAAGAGCATTTAAAATACAAGAGTCTGTTTGATGCCAGGTGACGGTGTGACCGGTTTCATTCTTCTGTTCAATTGATAAAGTGGCTGAAAGGTCACTGGGGCTTTGCCAGAAGGAAGGGTCACACAGGAAGACTTGACACAGGCAGTCGTTTGATAAATGTATTTTGCATGAATGAAGGCAAACACCTCAGGGTGTGTAGGGGAGAAGTAGATCCCCAAATAAAGAAGCTTACGTTGACCTTCTCATCAATCATTGATCAACATCCAGCAGCGTTCTGGGAGCAGAGGAGAACGCAGAAGAAATTATACCTGGTATCTGACCCTGCGGAGTATTCAGAGCATGTGAGCAGGCTCTCTGTGAAAGAGAGAAGTCCACAGTATGTGAAGAGATGCTCAAACTGATTAATTATCAGGAAAAATGCAAATCAATATATTAATGAGCTATTACTTCATAACAAATAACTGCAAAACATTTAAAGACTGGACAACAACAGTGAGTGTTGGTCCAGGTGTGGGACGCAGGATTCTTTATGTGTGGCTGGCAGGAATGAACAGAACTGCAGCCCGACTGTGAGTAATTTGGCACTTCCTGGTCGAACTGAGTATCCGTATAACCTCTGCATCATCGATTCCGGTTCTGATTATTCACATAGCCCAAAGAAATCCTCACACAGATTCATAAAGGGCCATGAATGAGGAGGCCCCTTGCAGCATTATTTGTGATGATGGCATGGAATTGGAGGTAATCTTGGTACTCATCTCTGGGGAACTGTACAGATAAAATATAGGAGGGAGACGTGTAGCCCATGGTGTACTACAAACTGTTGGAAGCCACAGACTAGACAGCTGTACAATAACATGGAACATAAGTAAAATCAAAGCACAGTGTTGGTTGAAAAGAGTGAGAAAGAGAATGCAAGATATAAAACAATGCCATTTAGGAAAATAAGAATGTTTGCTCGTGAAGCAAGAATATAATTTTCTACCGAGGCTTCACAAACAAAATAATAATCTTTAAACCCACGAAAGTGGCTGCTTCTGGAGGTAAGATGAGAACAGGGATAAATGCAGACATTCATACCCGAAAGCGGGATAGTGCTGTAACAAACGCCTAAACCCATGGGAGTGGCTTTGGAAAGTGGAAGCGAGCAGAGGTTAGTGGGAACTTGAGAAGCATGTTAGAAAATGGCTAATTATCTTGAACAGACTGTTGGTATAAATCTTGACTTGGAGGTTCCTGCTGGTGAGGGATCAAAGAAAGGGAAGAACATGCTATCGAAAGTTGGAGAGAGAGAGAGACTTTTGTATGGAGTAGCAGACAGTCTAGCAACACTGTCACTTGCAGTTATGCGGAACGTAGATAATATGCCTAGTAAACTGGGTGATCTAATTAAGGTGTTTTTCCAGTGTTGTAGGTGCCAGCTAGCCTATTTGCTACATATAAAAAAAATGCAAGAGAAGAAAAAGAAATCAAGAGAAAGACTATTATACCAAAAAAAAAAAACAAACAAAAACCAACAAAAACCAAGTTTTAAAATTTTTCAGGCTCTCCAGACAGCAAACAATGCTAAAATTAACAAATAGCTACCAGGCAAATACCAAATACAGGAAACCACTAGGAAAGAGAATATAGTCTGAAGATAAAAATATGATCTAAAACTGGTCTTTTCTGAAAAGACTTATCTTTGGAGAACCGTTTCCAACTTGGCCAAAGAGGGACAGAATGAGGAGAGGCCATTGGAGCCCAGAATCCTGCCAGCAGGAAGCAGGCTGAGAGAGCCACTCGGGTGCAGACACATGCTACCTTCCACGAAAAGGAAAAAATGCCTGCGAGGGCAGAATCGGCACCCCAGAGAGTGGAGCCAAGAGCCATGGAAAATTAATCCCAGACCTTGGGATCTAATCAAGGAACTTTTAACAGTTGCTTGCGTGAATCTCACAGTTTCTATGGACCGGTGACACCTGTGTGTCTCCAATGTCCCCCCCTTGTTGAACAGTGACATCTGTCAGTCCCACCAGTGTATGTTGGGTGGATGGGGGCAGGGGGTGGCTAGATAACTTCCACCTTTAGTTTCACAGGTCCACAGATCAAGAGGATCTGTATTTAAGGTATGCTTGTGGAGACTCATTCACACTTGAACCTGATTTAGATGTAGTTCTGCACTTTAATGTGAAGGCCGTAGGAGGTGAAAGTCAAGAATAGTATATCTGCATGCCAGGGAAATGTAAATCACTGGGAGCCAGAGGGTAGACGGTGATGGGCAACCTCTGAGATGGCTCTGAGGGAGCCCTGCCCCTGGTGTGCAGGCTCTGGTATACAGCTTCCCACTTGAGTGTGGGTTGGACGTAGTGACTAGTTTCCAACAAATATTAATAGAATATGGTGAGAGTGTTGGGATGTCACTTCCAAGATTAGGTTATAAAAAGACTGTGACTTCCATCTTGGATCTCTCTCTCTCATTGACACTGAAGGGAAGCCAGCAACCACATTGGAGCAGTCCTGTTGAGAGGCCCATGTGACAAGGAACTGGTGTCTCCAGCCAATAGCCAATGAGGACCTGACCTTTGCAAATAGCCACACGAGGGAGCTCGCAGGTGGATGCTTTCCCAATTGAGCCTTGAGATGACCCCAGCTGGAGTGACGCCTTCACTGCAGACTTCTAAGAGACCTTAGAGCCAGAGGACCTGGCTAAATTGCACCTGGATTCCAGACTCTGAGAAACTGATATAAAATATGTTTATTGTGCTAAGTGTGATGAGTTTTAAGGTAATTTACTATGCAGCAAAAGATAACTAATATATATTTTATCTCCTAATAAGATTTGATTTCCTAAAGAGATTTAAAAAATTTTAATGTACATTTTTTAAAATATTAAGAAATTTTCATCCTTTTTAAAATTATCTAAATGAGTGATTTGCATTGTAAACAGCCCATTGCCATTTCATCCAGTTAAGCCCTTGCCTATAGAATTTTTGTCCGACTTTGTGCAAGAACACTTTTATGGTTTGGATGTTTATGTTCCCTCAAAATTCATATATTACAATCTTCACCCCCGAAATGTGGTATAGGAGGCAGGGCCTTTGGGAGGAGCTTAGGTCACAGGGGTGGAGCCCTGATGAATGGGATTAGTGCCCTATGAAAGAGGTCTGAGAGAGAGGCTCTCAGCCCTCCCACCCTGTGAGGTTAGGGTGAGAAGTCAGCTGTCAGTGAGGAAGCAGCCCTCATTAGACATACAATCAGCTGGTACCTTGCTCTGGGACTCCCCAGCTATGAGGAATAAATGTCTACTGTTTATAAGCCACCAGTCTATTGTATTTTTTTTTTTTTTCAGTAGCCTGAACAGTCTAAAACAAGCATGTGTGAGGTGTGGAAATTTAAAGAGAGAAGTCACATCTGCTGGATTCTAAGAGCAGATGTCCCCCGGGGAGACATGGGAAGCAGGACAGTGTAGGGTGAACCAGACTATGATGATAGGAAGTGCAAGGGAGGGTGAGAACCCAAGTGGAAGAGTCCCTGAGGTATGCTGTGGGGATGGTCACTGAGGGTGTCTGGCGACTCAAGACTCGATGATAGAAAAAAAACGCACCTAATTGGCTTGAGCTCGATGGAAAGGTCTGGGTATTGCCTTGGCCTCCAGCACCACAGATTAGGGGAGTCCATGGCTTTAGAGACCCAGCTGTCCCCTCTCTGTCCCACAGCTCTGCTTCCTTGGGTTGGCTCCACTCTCAGGCAGACTGCAGACGTCCCAGTAGTCAATTAAGACAACAGGACAAAAGGGAAGTGACAATTAAGCCTTCATTTACTTAATGCCATGGTCTAACTAAGATGCTAGATAGGAGGAGGAGTCGGCTCCCCCAGAATCCCATCCACACTGCAACAGCACCTGGAGCGGGTCCCATGGATCAGCACATAGAGAGGACTTGTCTCACCAAAGCACTAGGCTCCTGCCCTTCTGGGGATCTGGGCTGAGGCCCAAGGGTGGGAAAGTGCCAGGGAGAAGTGCCTCCAAGGTCCCCCCTTCTCCCAGTGAGGAGGATTCAGCAGAGGCACATGGGGAAGGAATGCAGCCATGCGTCAGAGTCCTGGCCTGCAACCCCCTTCAGGGACCTCGGGCACTGGCTGTGCCCCAGGTGTGGCACAGGGAGGGCAGCTCTCCCTGTGAGGCCTGCCAGGAAAAGCCTTTGTTTGCAGTCACCTGTGGTCAGGCCTGAACGATCACACATGGGTTCTCGGCCAGGAGCTGACCCCTCACCACTCTCCCTTTATGGTGGCCGATGCCTATTGGCAGGCCCAGACTTCCATCCTATTCTTCCCAGAAACACCAGTGGGAAGGAAGTGTTCTGCATCAATGGTTACGGCAGAAATTCTGGGACTGACTTGGGACTTGCACCCATCCCTGAGCCAGTCACTGTGGCAGAGTGGATGGAATTAACTGATTGCCCGGCTGCACCTCCATATCTGGATCTGGGGGTTGGGGGCAGGGCCTTCCCAAGCTGCTGACACAGAGAGAGAGGGAGGGCCACTTTTTCCCATAAGCAGGAATGGATCCTGAGTCAGGGAAACCCACAGACGCCCATTTCCAAGTGCTTAAGTGACAGTGAAAGTGTTAGGTAGACAGGAGGGATGCCGGGTCTCCCAGGGACGAAAGTGGGTGCCTCGCCTTGGTGCTGCCTCAAGCAATTGCCCCACCTGGGAAGAAGGACAAGGATGGGCCCTAGGCCCCCCGTCTTGGTGCTGCTCCACCTTAATCCTGTCCCTAGCAACTGCCATACCTGAGGAATGCCCTACCAACCTACCAATCAGAACTTAACACGCCAACTGCAAAAGAACGCGGAGGACTCTCTAGCCCATGAGCCAAGCGGTACAGGTACAACAGAGTCTGCAAAGTGACCTAGAGTAACCTAAGTCTAATTATCATGCCATTAACTGTCCATCAAAGTGGTTCCATGGTGATGTCTGAACCATGAGGAGTGCCCAAGCCAGACACTATAAAACAAGATCCCAGACCATAATCAGAGCCTTTTTGTCACAACAAGGGGTCTGTTTGTCATCTGTGGCAAATGTGTCTTGCTCTCACTCTGTAAACCTATACCTTGCTCTTGCTCTATAATCCTGCCTGTCTCTCATCAGTATACCTCGTATTCATGCTTACCTTGCCCTCGGTCTGTCTGGTCACTCTTCAGCCAACAGCACACCAAGAACTCAGAACAGACGAGATTACTGACCCCCGAACCCCAAGAAAAGGATTTATTTATTTATTCGTCCATTCAACAGATTTTTTTTTTTGAGACAGGGTCTCACTCTGTCACCCAGGCTGGAGTACAGTGGCACAATCATAGCTCACTACGGCCTTGAAGTCCTGGGCTCAAGCAATCCTCCTGCCTCAGCCTCCCGAGTAGTTGGGACTACAGGTGCATGCCTCCACACCTAGCTAATTGTTTTAAATTTTTTCATAGAGACAAGGTCTCCCTATGTTGTGCAGGCTGGGCTGAAGAAATCCTCCTGCCTTGGTCTCCTGAAGTGCTAAGACAGTAGGCATGAGCCACTGAGCCTGGCCCCATTCGATAGGTATTTACTGAATAGCATCTGTGTGTCAGGCACTGTTCTAAATTTTCCTGAAAGTGACAGACAGGAGACCTATTTTACCTACCTTCAGCAGATAAAATAATAGCTTGTTATAGGAGTAAGGAATGAGGGGAAAGTATATAAAGGGAAATTAAAAAAAAACGATAGGAATAAGGGAGAAAAACTTAAAGCAAGAAAGGAATGAAAGTATGTGTATGGGGTGGGGTTGGGGAAGAGATTCCGAAAGGACTTGCTGAAGGCAACCAGAGGATGAGCTTCCCAGACAGCCCGGGAAAGAGCTTTAGGGGTAGAGGGAAGAGCAAGTGCAAATGCCTTGCACTGGGAGCACACTTGGTGTGTTCGAGGAATAAGGAGTGAAAATTGCCAGAGAGAATACTGGATGCCCAGGGAAATTTGAATTTCAGATAAACAACAAATAATTTTTTTAATATAAATATGTCCCGAATATTGGACTGAATGTAGTTTTATTAAAAAAATTGTTCCATGTAATGTTTATCTATACTAAAAAATTATTCGTTGTTCACCTGAAATTCAAATTTAACTACCTCTCTTATATTTTTATTTGCTAAATCTGGCAGCTCCAGTTTGGTGCGACTGAGGCAGAATGAAGGAGGGGGGACATTACAGGTTGAATTATGTGCCTCATAAGAAGATATTTTGGAACACTAACCCTTGATACCCCAGAATGTGACCATAGTTGGTCACAGACATAACTGCAGATATAATAATTAGCTAATCCAATATGACCAGTGTCCTTATAAGAAGAATGCCACGTGAAGACACACAGCAGAAGGCCATGTGATGGCAGAGACAGAGATTTGAGTGATGCAGCAACAAGCCAAGGAGAGCCTGAGGGAGCTCAGGAAATTTCACCCCAAAATATGACTCGTTGGTATGAAGTGTATGTTGAATTAAAGGCCCTCAGAGATCAACAGGCATTAGAAGGGAATTTCCCTCTATCTGCGCGAAACCAGATGGACTCATCAAAATGAACAATTGACTTCCCTTCCCCTTCCTGTTATCTCAATACGTTATAGGAAAGAAGATCAAGAATGCAACAGGCCTGCACCAGATCATTCTAAATATAATACCTGCCTCTCAGGTTAATTTAATTTGCAAAGAGAATCATTTACAAGTCAATTTGCTTACCCCCATCCATTTCCTTCCCCCAAGTATCTATTCATTGTCTCTAGTAACCATTTGTTGCCTCTAAACAGAATTACCTATATTCCTGCCCTCACCCTCCCCTTATCTATTCTCTAAAATAAGGGTTTATAAACTCCTGGACCCCGTTGGGATATTGGGCAATCGCTCTGTGAGTCTCCCCACGTACATGGCAAATAAATCTCTTTCTCTTGTTGCCAAGGCCGGAAGCTAGAAAGAGGAGGGAGGATCCTCCCGCTTCAGGTTTCAGAGGGAGCACGGCCCTGCCTACACGTTGATTCCAGATTCCTAGCCCCCAGAACCGAGAGACAGTACCTGTCTGTCGTTCAAACCACCCGGTCCATGGTGCTTTGCCACGGCAGCCCCAGGAAACGAACACGTGGGACTAGCAGACAACGAGGGCCGAACAGTAAGGAGGGTGACGGACAAATCGTATAGGGCCTCATAGGCCACGTGAGGACCTGGCTTGTACTCAGAGTGAGATGGAGACTTGTTTGAGAATCTTGGGAGAGGAGTGGCTTGTGCAAAGAGATGTAAGGACGATCCAGGAGGACACCAGGGCAGGCGGTGGCAGGTAATGGTCCAGGAACTCCTGCAGTTTAGTCCTGCTGGGCAGTGCAGTCAGGACGGTGGGGATGGAGGCTGGAGAAGGGGCAGCAGCCAGATCCTGGAGAGCCTTTTGGTAACTTAAAAAATAGGGATATGCTTCCCCCTGTAGGCCACTGGAAGCCAAGGGAAAACTGAGCAGAGAGATGGGATCAAATGTGCCCATCGTTCATCATCGTTGTTACGCGTCACGCTAGAAGTGGGTGCCAAAGAGTTTAAGATTGGCTGGACAATGATGAACTTCCATGTACTATGCGTGGGGAGGGAAAGGACATGACCATTTTTGTTAGATCAAGCCCCTCCGCTCACACTATTAAGACAGCCACATTCCCACACACCCCCAAGGTAATTTGGAAAATACCTGGGCTTTCTCCGAGGCATTAGAGATTTTACTCAAGACCGTTGATGTGCTGAGGGAGGTGGATTCCCGCCTTAGGAGCAGGGTCTAGGGGAGCAAGTAGGTGCTCTAGGAAAGGCAGCTGCAGATTTGACTGCACACAATCTCCATCAGGAATCCAGGGACCCAGCCCAGTGGCTCTCAAACTTTGGTGTTCAAAAGAAACTCAGGGCACTTATGAAAATTCAGGTTCCTAGGTCCAACCCTGGTTTTCTCGATTGCGTAAAGATGGCCCTAGAACCACACTTCGAGAAATCTGCCCTAGTGAGGGACTTGCAGATGTCCACGCAGATAGGGACATCTGCAAGCATAAAGCAGGCAAGGATAGGAAACTGGGGTGGAGCAGTGTATGTTGTAATTCTGGATAGGGTAGCCACAGAGAAGGAGACGTTATATGCTGAAATTATATGCAAAATTTTGTGAGCGTGTCCATGTCTAGGAAAACAGATACATAACTCTTCCATGAAATTCATAAGAAGATTCTGAACCAAATCAGACCTAAGAACTACTGCGGATTAGTTATCAGAAAATGGGTGAAAGTTCAGAATCTGTTTGTATTTTGAGTGTCCATAAATACTTTGACCATTAACAGTGGCTCTCAACCTTGGCTTCACATTCAAATTACCTAGGGAGCTTTAAAAAATACTGACGTCTGGGTCTCATCCCAGAAAGTCTGATTTGATTGGTCTGGGAATGTGGACTGGGAATTGGGATGTTATTAATAAAAATCTTCCCAGAAAATTCTAATTGCAGGAAAACCTGAGAAAGACGACTAGAGGGTTTCAGATGAGTCTCACCTTGTGGTAGGAAGTCTAGGTGATTCTTGCTGTTTACCTGCTAGGAAACTGAGACTCCAGAGAATGAGTGACTAACCCCAAGTCCCACAGACGGTGAGTAATTCCAGACTCAAGACCAGGTTCTGAACTCCCAAGTCAGTGTTTTGGCCACTGTCCCACCATGGGACAGAGGCCAGTGGAGTTTTGATAAAGAATGAAAGGCAGGAGCTTGCGTTGCTGCCCTAGGAAGCACAGGCCCAGGGGGACCCCTGGGAGGAGGACCAGCATTTAGGAAGCAGAGTGACAGATGTGCCGCCCACGGGGGTGCCGGGGGGAGGGGAGGCAGCGCAGGGGAAATGGGGTGGAGAGCTAACAGAACCAGCAGCCACCTAGCAGGCCGGGAGGGAGACAAGGACACTCCAAGCACTCTTACAGCAACCCTCATTACCCTGCCTCCTAGCCGGCCTGACACCAAACAAAACAGCAACAACAACCTCCCTGAGATAAATAATATTAACAGCTTTGCAACCTCAAAGAACCCAATCCCTTCTTCATTCCTTAATACCAGCCAAGGTGGCTGATGTACAGGATAGGGGTTGGAGACAGGTACACCAGAAAGAAGTCACTATCCAAAAAGCAATGCTTCCATCAACTAGGTAAAAAGCCTAAAATGCCTTCAACTGGAACAAAGCTTTCCATTGTCCCAGTGGTAATGACTTCAAAAGCAAATGCCCCTGGGAAAGAGAGGACCTTGGATGAAAAGCTCAAGGCCTTGATTTCCAAGCTTTTTTTAAAAGAACAGAGCCCTTCCGGCAAAAAAATCCTTTATACAGATATTAATATATATATGTCATATTATGTTGTATGTATGGTATTTATATATGCATATATGTAACACAAATATTACATACATGCTATATTATATTATGTATATTACCTGTGATATAGATAATATTTATAATGTTAATTATGTGTACATAAATATAAAACAGAAAAAAATAAACTTGTTGTGGACGAAGCAGGGACCCAGTCTGGGTGTTACCTGGGTGGGAGGTGGTGTGAGAGCAGAATGTCCCTCTCTTCCTCCCCCACCAAGCTGGGTCGCCCTTGAGCCACTTCAGCCAAGCTCTAGGACATCTGAGAGAGCTACAGGGAGTCATTCATTAGTTCAGTGGATGTGTGTTGAAAGCCTACTATGTGCTTGGCGTTGTGCTAGACACTAGGACCACACACAAAGGACAAACAGCCCCTTTCCTCAAGGCTGTCACCATCTCTTGAAGGTCATGGGCAGTAAAGGGATTACTAAGCCCAGTGCAGTAGGATCTGAGTAGGGGAACTTACAGGGCATTGCAGAATATAGTGTGGCCCCCGAGGAAGGGCACCTCATCCTGGGTGGGTTGGGGGTAGGAGACAGGAGCTATCAGAGGCTTGCCGAAGGAGACCCCGAAGTCAAGGTCAGTTCCATCCCTAAGAGCAGGATGCCCGGTGATGACTGGGGGCGCCGAGCGAGAGGCCTCTGGAAATGGGAAGATGAAGGGGACAGAACCAGGTGGAGGGGACAGCAGGGCATCCGAGGTGCCAGAGAGCAGGGCCGTGGAGGACACAGCTCCTACATCAGAGGCTCGCACAGGCAGCCCCAGGGCCAGCATCCAGCTCTCCCTGCAGGACCCAAGACAGAGACCACAGGCCCCGACCAGACCCACAGCCCGAAAGGGCAGGTCTGGGGCACCAAACGGGGCTTGGGCGTGAAAAGAACTACCTTTGAAGTGAAAAGATCAAAATGGCTTTTGAGAAATCAGATCTCCTTGGCTGGATTTCAGCCCTGAGAGCTGGCTTTGTGGAAGCCAAGCAGTAAAAAGAGAGCAAAAGCGCAATAAAGTTCTGAAGGACGGGAGGTTGGCCTCTCCATCGCTGGCCTCCCTCCAGGCCGACCCCTCCTGCAGACACGCAGGCAGAGCCGTGCACAAGAGCAAGGAAGGAAAGCAACAAAGAGACCCTGAGGCCAGGGCCCAGAAGAACACGGTCATAGGATGTCCTGCTGCATGGCCAAACTCCCACGGCAGGAATGACGGAGGGGAGGATTGCTCCCCTGAGGTGCTGGGGACAGACAGGAGAGGGTGCTGTGTGGTGTCACCTCAAACCTGCCATTCGTCCTTCACAGTGTTCCCTTTAAACAAAAAGAAAGCAAAAAGCACAGGCAATTCTAGAAGGGTTTGCTCTTTTTTTATTTTTCATGGTCTCTTGTCTACTGTTTCAAAAACTCCTTTTTCCCCTCTGTTCCTTCATCTTCCTCCTTCTTCTCTGGGTCTCTGCCTTCTCCCATGACACCATGACAAAGAAAAATGCTGGCATGGGCCTTGTTTCCCAGATTCAATCAGGGCTTGAAGCTTTTATCTTGTTCTTAATAGCACCTTGCACCGATAGAGCCGGGCAAGGCTTTGGGGCCTTAATTATCTCCCGAGATGGATGAGGCCCCTCGGGTCCTGGGCAGCAGCATCCCACAGCAGTTTTCCAGATGGCTGCGGGGTGACAGGGGGCAGACAGGCTGGCACGCCCCAGAGCTCTGCCTGGGACAGGGCTCTGGGCTGCCCTAGTTCTCAGATACCCATCTCCACTTCCGCCCCCTGCAGGGGATTTTTCAGCGAGGCGCCGCCGGCTGATAAGGCCTGCCCAGTTCACAGCAGAGGAAACCGAGGCCAGGGGACTTCCCAGGGCCCAGCCAAGCCTGTGACAAGAGAGGAAAGCCAGGCGGGAGGAGTCCCCTGCTGGGCTTCTCACCCATTCTGTCATGTCTCTCCCTTAGGAGGGAGCAGGATGCTTTCCGGGGACACAGGCGGCTACATTTACACACACCACTGGGAAGCCCCAGGTGGACCAATGCCCGAGAGAGGCAGAGAGAGCTGGTTTTCTCTTCTGTCGCCCCCCTGTGCAGCCAGCCTGCAGGAGGAAATCACGGCATGCCATTCACACTGAAAACCACGCATCCAGCGCTCAATGTGCCGGGCGCCACCTGGAGCAACCTGCGACACTAACATCCAAACCTGGGAAGGGTGTGAAATGCCAAGAGACTAAGGGGTCAGGAGGCTGGGCCTCTGATCGTCTTTACTTGTTAAGAAAAGTGCATTGAAGAGCAATACAAATTGGTAATAAGAACCATTAACTTTTAACGAGCTCTTCTTTGGTGCTTTTTACAAGGTCTCTTTATTTAACCTCATAGCTTCCCAGAAGAGGGGCACAGAGAGGTTAAGTATCTTGCCAATGGTCACCCAGCCAGAAAGTGGTAGAGCTGGGATTCAAACTCAGGCAGTCTGGCACTGAAGCCCATGCTCCTAATTCCTTTACCAGGCCATTCTGCAAAGCTTTAGGCTTTATGGCAGAAGGCAGGAAAGTCTTAGGTAGGAAACATAAAATGCTACTGAATTCCCTCATCCATCCAAAGATGCTTTCCAGCCTAGGCAAGAGACATACATTCAATTGTCCAGGACAACTTTCCAGAGGGGCAGACTGTGTACTCCCTGAGGATAGTATCCCTGAGGATAGTATCCCTGAGGATAGGGACTAGGTTTTATTCTTCTTTTCATCTTCAGCACCTGTGCAGTTCCTGGATCAAAGCAGATGCTCAAAAAGTGCTTGCTGACTCCAGGCTCAGCCATATAAACCATGTAGCCAGAGACAAGACACTGGACTTCCCTGGGTTCCAGTCCCCCAATCTGTGAAATGGAGACAATCATGCATCCCTCCCAGTGTAGCTGCGTAATATATTAATGATTAGAAGTTATATGTACAAAGTGCCTCCTATTATGCCTGGCACAAGGTAGGTACTCAATAAACAATAGCCGTCATAGCTGTCTTCAGAGCCAAGATGCCAGTGGTGGGGCAGGATTAGACAGACCCGTAGTTCTTGTCTAAAAGCAGGATTGGGCTAGAATAGGTAGCGCACGGTACTTTCATAGGTGTTTTTCAAACAGCTTTGATGTGAGTCCTTTAGGATCTCAAGGAGGGAAGCTTCTGGGGAGTGTTTACTGTACTAGACCTGTTGGTGGGTGTCCCCCCTTTTTTCCTAACATTAGTGTCATGCAGGTGGCTACACTCCTTAGTAAGGCCTCATGCTCCCAGGAAGCCTGGCCCCAGTCCCAAAGGATCAGAGATAGTTGGCCTAAACCTATCGTGGTGGTTCATGCACCATGTTAGGGACTAATTTAGGCATGGGTGTAGACATGGTTGTGGCTAGATAAAGATGAGAGTCAGTAAGAGGCTTCTGGAAAGAATTTTTCTTGTGGACCAAAGGGATTCCTGAGAGCAAACAGTCCTTTTTCTCCCCTTGGTCATGATGCTGTGACACCTGGAGCTATGGTAGCCATCTTGGCCTCACGAGGAAGGCTGATGCAAAGGCGAAGCCAACACACTGAGGATGGCAGCAAAGAAGGAAGAACTTGGTCCTTGATGACAAGCTGGAGTTAACGAAACCTGCAGCACCCGACCTCTGGACCACTTGTTTTGAGCAATATTTAACAATGTCTACTGTTCCAGCCAGATGACTCCGTGGCTTCCATTGCTAGCACCCAAAAGTATTCTGACAAATTTGCCATTTAAAAAAATAACCTCAGAGAGGCAGTAATTCTTAAATTACCCTGGGAGAGAATAAACTATCCTGAGTTGAACAAGAACCCCTAGGCTAAGGCTCAAGCACAAACATTTCTTTTTTTTTTTTATTTCAGCATATTATAGGGGTACAGATTTTAAGGTTTCAATAAATGCCCATTCCCCCCCTCCCCCCACAAGTCTGAGTTTCCAGCATGACCATCCCCCAGATGGTGCACATCTCACTCTTTATGTATGTATATACCCCCCTCCCCCCTCCCACGTGCCCAATACCCTATTACTGTAGTACCTATGTGTCCACTTAGGTGCTGCTCAGTTAATACCAGTTTGCTGGTGAGTATATGTGGTGCATGTTTTTCCATTCTTGGGATACTTCACTTAGTAGTATGGGTTCCAGCTCTAACCAGGAAAATATAAGATGTGCTATATCACTATTGTTTTTTAGAGCTGAATAGTACTCC